>PVJA010001768.1:97058-119154 GCA_004027025.1 Myocastor coypus | reverse complement strand
TTTTTTTTTTTAATTTTTATTTTTGGCCTGCTCAGCCAGCCCTGAGGGCAGGGCTGGCACAGCATGTGCTGCTGGGCATCCATCCCTGGGCACTTACCTAACCTTGCCTAAGCAGGTGCTTTAGACCGCTGAGCTATCTTGGCTGCCTTATCAACCTTTTCATGATTTAGCTTCTAGACTGATTTAAATGGATCTGTTCTCTTTTATCATGCTTATGTATATATACTCAGTTGCTGTTTTCCTTCAATTTTGTGTTTTCCTTCAGGAGAAATGTATAACAGATAGCTGCAGTAAAGATTCCATTCCCAGTCCAAAGGAATAAACTTTTATAATCCCCGCCCCCTTTTTTTGTTTTGAGACAGGGTCTTGTTATGCAAGTTCAGGCTGGCCTTGGGCTCACTTTGTTTCAGACCAGGCATGAGCCACTACACCTAGCTTTTAATACCTATTTCTTAACTTTACTGCTTCACTATGTACTCTCTTGCTTGTTTTCATAATTTCTCTGGAATCTCTTGAACCTTATGGGTAATTTCAAAGTGAAATTCCTTAATTTCTTCTCCAAGCTTATGAGTTTGTTTTGTTGCACTATAGAAAGGGACCTCTAGGATGTTACCATGCATAAATCAATTCACTGAGTTATCTGATGAGCAAGTCACAGTGCTTGGTGTAGATAGGGAGAAGTGGAGTGATGGCCATGGTGTTCTCTCTGACCTTCTCCACCCTCATGACCTCAAGTTCCTCCCAAGTGCTCTACCTTCAAATATCACACGGGGAATGAGACTTCATTGTGTGAATTTGGGGGTGACATAAACATTCAGTCAATAGCTTTGTTGGTTTTCTGGATTTGTTGCAGATTGTGGGCTTGATTTCTATTTTAATATATGGTCTGGTGTAGCCTATTTGTATATTCAGTCTTTTACCTGACTCATCTTAGCTTTTGGTATGACTGTGGTATAATGCTGTTGTTGTTAAGAACTGAACTGCCATGCAAGGTGAAGGCAGCCTTTAGTCAGAGGTTTACTGAGCATTGTGCACCATTTTGGAAACTCATGATTCCAATAGGAATACCATTTATGATATCAGAGACACTAGAACAACACACTTGTATCAATTTGCATATGTAAGATTTGTATTCATTGTGATATTATGTAGGAGTGCAAAGGAATGTGTAGCCTACTTCATTAGCTTCTCTATCAGGGGCTGGGGAGGTAGCTCTATGGTCAAAGTGCCTACCTGGTACATGTAGTGACCCAGGTTCGATCCTCAGCACTGCATACCATGCTGAACACTGAAACCAGGTGTGGTGGTACATGCCTGTAATCTCAGGACTGGAGAGGCTGAGACAGGAGGATAACTATGAGAGCAAGCTGCATAGTGAGACCCTATACCAAGTAAATAACTAACTAACTACATAAGTGATTTTTAACAAGGTTCTCTATCAGAATCACGAAAACATTTTCATTTTTAATATAATCCCGTTAAAGTAGGGTCATAACTAGTGTGAGGCAAATGAGGCTGCTCGCTGTAAACTTAAGGGCATACTCCGTGTCCAACAGGTGCAAGTTCAGCACTTACATGACTTTATCCCTTTAAACCTCACACTTGCTATGCTTGCCTTTGTAGAAGTTGTGTCCTCTTTAACACACAATGCATGCACATGTAGAAGACTGAGCCTCCTGCCTTTGTCCTGAGCTGTATTTCTAGTCCGTTTTTATTTTGAGATAAGGTTTTGCTAAGTTGCCTAGGCTGGGTCCAAACTTTATATCTAGATATTGGGATTATAAACATGTGCCAGCTACCATATCAGGCTTTCTTTATATTATAGTTAGGATATTATGTCTATTAAAAGAAAGCTATGTATATTGATAGGTAGATCGTTTATTAAGCTTGCTATGAGAAAGAAACAAGTATTTAAATAGGGTATTCATAAAAGGAGGTGTTGATTGACTTGTCTGAGAACAGTTGCATTAGGGGAACTGGAACTATCCATTTGTGTACTGTATGAACATCTTCAACATCAGTGTCCTCCATTGCCATAGAGGACAGTTGTTACTAGTTAGTGACTGCTGCAGCGGTGCTACAGTAAGACAAATAAAGGGACAAAAGGCTTCAAAATTTAGCAGCTTAAGGCAATAAGTATGTATTTTTTTCCTGTTAATTTCTAAGTTTCTGCAATTCAGATTTTTGACTCCATGCTCTGAATTTCAGTTTTCAGATTGAACTGACATAGTGTTCAAGTTAGCGCCTTCTTTTTCATTCTCTGAGACAGTGTTACTCAGGGCATGTTCTTCTCATGGGATGAAGCAGAGGCAGAAGGTGGATGCACATACGTATAATCTCATGCAGACCATACCTGGAAGTGGGCCAATTAGATCCTAGAAAGGTTCTTGACTAGGACTTTGTGTAAAAATAATGGAGGCAACTAACTTTAGCTTTAGTGTATATTGTAGAGATAATTATAGCTAATAAAGGTAGGATACATGTTAATAAAGTCCTTGAGGAAACAGGCTAAACACTCAAATTGGTAATGAGAATTAATAGAGGACTATTTACAAAGTGTGGGGGGGATATTAATCAAAGAATATTTTATTGATACCGAAGGATCAGCTTGCTGGTTGAGATCGCTATCTTTACCTATTCTATTCCTTTTGCTAGACCTCAGTTTTTCTTAAAGATCCCACACTTTCAAGCCTCATAGTAATCTTTATTCTCCTTTATGTATGATTAGTTAGAAAATCCTGTCGAGTTTGTAGCCCTTCATAGGTCTCTCTTTAACTCCCACTTCTGCATTTATTTCAGCCCTTCTAATCTTATTATAATAATCTTCTTCCACTGATCTTTCTTCCTCTGTTCTCTCCTAATCTCTCCTACAACCAGGATATTGCTCCCAAATCCTTTAATATCTCTGTTGCCTAGCAAATAAAATAGATGTCTAAACCTACTATCTGTGCCTCTACCAATATCCAGTGGACCTTTCTTACCTGATGCTCAGTATTTTCCTTTGTAATCAGTGTTCTACTGAAAATATTTTTAATCATTTAAAAAATTTGTTCTCATGAAGGCCAAATGGGTCCCTTGCATTTTGGATACCTCTCGCTTTTACTTTATACGCAGTTGTTCCCCTGTCCTAACCGGTGTGCCCGGTGCCCTCCACCCCCTTCTTCTTCTGTGGTTCTTCAGAAACTTCACTTTTTTTGCCTGGAGCTTTGCTTCTCTGTCAGGGTGTATCCAGGCCTGTCAATCCCTGGATTTTGAGGGTTCCAGGATCATTTTCTTTTTCACAGTGCATTTTTGTGTAGAGCTGCATATGTCCATTTTGATGTTAGTCCCAAGAAACAATTGGCATTTTATATGGGAGCCTCTGTTCTGACTTATTTTTTTTAATTAAAAAAATGAAATAGTTACAATTTATAGAAAAGTGGAATTTGTGTAATTTTCCTCTCTAGAACCATTTGAGAATATATTGCTCATGTGTGTGCTCTATTATTCCTAAATGCTTCAGCGTGTACTTTTATTTTGGGGGGGCTGTTCTCTTATTTAACCACAGTATACTTACCAAGATGAAAATTCACTGGAATACTTAACTAGAAATTGATAAAATACCATCGTCCAATTCTGAGATCTTATTCAAGTTTCATCAGTGGTTTCAGTTGGTTAATAGAAAAACAATCCAGCCTATAACCATGCCTTACCTTTTTTTGTGAAAAAATGAGACCAAATTTCATGACAGACTAGTAAGAGAAGAGCATAGTTAGTACAGTCTTCAGCATGCCTCGCCTCTAATCCCCACGCCTCTGCACTCTTTCAGTTCCTCTATGTTCTTTGACTTTGATGACCTCTATAGTTTTGAAGGATATAAAGCCTCAGTATTGAATCTCATCTTTAGTTTTCTTCCTTTCCATATTTTCCCGTCGTTGGTGAGTGAGAAACCTTGGTCGTGTTATCTTTCATACAGTTACTTACCTGCTGTGTCTATCCGTGCGTACATAACCGGTATCTCTAAGGACGCTTTTCAACTCTCTCTGGCTCTCACACACTTTGGCCTCTGAACTTAAATGCTGAGCAGCCTGCCTGGAGGCTGTACAGACACAGCACCCTCTAGGTCCCTCCCCATGCCCAGGTTTATGCCTTCTTCACCCAGCCAGCTGTGATGCTGCCGGGGTGGTCTGTTGCGGTTATACCCTACTTCTACCTTGGTGCTAACACCCCATCAGAGTTGGTCCTGTGCTGGGATACTGTCCTCACCCTGCTCTGTGTCTTTGTGACCGCCATCTCTCACTCTGTGTCTCTACCCCTGTACAGGTATCTACCTTGCTTGGCCCCCAATGTGGTTTTAGGATGAAACTTTATTTAGTGTTTATGAAGAGGACAGGCTTTAAACATTTTTTTTTAAACATTGTGGGAAATGTCTCCTTTTTATCTAAAACAGGTTTTAGAGATAACCAGCCTCTCTCCTGTGGTTGAAGGAACTGTCTTCATCTCCACTGGGCTGAACGTGCTTCAAAGGCTGGCCCCATAGACTCCTGAGAATGCAAGCGTCTGCCGTAGACACCTTTGCGTCCCCAGGCTGACCACTGTGCTCTGCTACCCAGGAAACACTGCTTTCAGTTAATACTGGTTTGCTAACCCTGTTTTGTCCTTAGGTCTTATAGCAAAGTCCATTTCTCATACACTCAGCAGATTGTGAGCCAGGTTGGGCTCTTTCTTCCTTTTGGTTAGCATGTGGCTTCCTCTAAGACTGAGAGGTTGTCTTCTTCCTAGCAGCATGTTTCTCTCACCCACTAGGGTCAGTTTTATTTGGATTAAACTAAGTGCTCAATGAGTTTGTATACCTGTCACCTATTGCGTTACCTAATTTTTTACCATACTTTTCAAGGACCTACTAATAGACTAGGGATAATTGGGGAGGTGACTCCATGCTATTTTTTGAATTTTTATTAGTATGTGTTTGCAGTAGGTAATGATTACATTTATTGTAGGGAAGTGGCCTATGTCCAGTAACATTTCTCAGTTGTTTTTTCCATTTTCCTCCATCCTCATTTATTTTTCTAGCATCAGATCCATTTATGTATCTTGTAAGTCATTATGAAGTTATTTATCATCTGTAAAGATTAACATCCAGGCTAATGGGCCAAAAAACATAAAGTACATAAGATAGTTACACTAAATCAAGGCACACCTTTAGATACATTTTGCACACCGGGCAGGATTAACTTTTTAAAAATCTCTTTTCCTATTACTTTTTATTTCATACTAATATTTACATATTCAGTTTTTCCTATAAGAGAAACCATATGATATTTAGTATGTGTGTCTGATTTACCTCTCTCAACATTGTAGTCTCAGTGTACATACATTTTCGTACAAATGAGTTTTTTATCCTTTATGGTAGAGCAGTACCCCACTGTATGTAAATACAACATTTTCTTTATCCGATATAGACCACTTCCAAGATTTAGGTATTGTCAGATGTGCGAAATGTTTCCCTGAGAATAAGTCCTATCTGGAAAATAATCAGCCAAGAAAACTAGAGCACAAACACACCAGTTCCTACCACTCCAGAGTGCACTGGCCATCACTGCGGTGTTTTCTGGGATTTCCAGTTTTGGGCATTAAAGACATGTCCCTGTCCACACTAGTAGAGGGAAGCTAGAGCCTGGATCTGTGCAGTCATCCAGCAGGCAGCAGGACTCCGGGAAGGACAGCAATCCTGAGACTTCCACTTCCACTGGAGCTCAGGATGAGGCTGGCCTCTCTGCTTGTGGGAGTGATGGCTGGGTTGTTTAGCTTAAGCCCTTCTGGAGGCCCCTTACCTGGCTCACAGTGATTGTTGGATCCTGGATGTCTCCTGTGGCTGTCCATCACCTAGTCATTGTGGAAGCATAACATGGGGGGGAGCCCTTAAATGAAGCAAACCTGCAGCTCCTTTGGTCTCAGGTTCACGGGACCCCTTCAAGGAAGGACAGCAGGCCACTCTCTGCAGGGCATGTGGCAGTTGCTTTGTCTAGAGTCCCTGCTGCAGCAGCCAGCATTCACCAGTCCAAATCCACTGCTGCATTTGTCCCTGAAGATCTCTGGAATCCCTGCTTTCACTGTGTCTGTGTAGGTGAATCACAAGCCAATGGCCAGGGTCAGAGTTCAGGTCACTCCTTCCTTTTATTTACTTAAATAAATAATTAATTAATTTGGCACAAGGTCTAGGTACACAGCTGAGACTCCTAGTGATCCTCCTGTCTCATCCTCCTCAGCGGTGGGATTATAGGTGTGCACTGCCATGCCCAGTTTTAGTGGCCAACTTGGTGCTCCCCAGGCTCCAGGGCCTGCATGGCATGTGGTACTTGGGATTGAACCCAGGTCTTTGCACTTGCCAGGCAGGTGCTTAGACCACTGAGCTATCTTCCCCAGCCTGCTTCTTCCTTTTTACTGCACTGTGCTTTGTCTCTTTAGATTCTCTGTCTTTTTCAGTTATCCCACCAGATCCTTCTTGGGTTCCAGAAATCCACTTCCCTTTTTCTTTTCTTTCTCAAGTCGTCAACTTCCCTGCTTTGTTTTTGCTTACCCCTCTGCCATTTTCCTAGAAGTTCCATTGTTCTTGGCCCCTGCCCACCCCTTTTCTCTGATGATAATCTGACTCCATAACTTTGTGTACCATGTAGGGTCATTTACTCAGTATCTGAGAATCGTTTCCATGCTTCTATGATGAGGCTTTAAATTACTTGTTGTGAGGACTCTGTGGGGTGCAGAGTACAGTATGTAAATGTGCTGTCTGCAGGCCAGGTAGGGGCTTAATATAGGCATAACGTGCTCTCCTCTGTTTGTTTTAAATTGAAATGACACTGAATTAATCACCTTCAGTTTTCAGCATTATATAAAATCTGGCATTTTCTTAACTCAGCAGCTGTGTGATTATTAAGTTTGATAATAGAAGAGCCACCCACGATTTAGATTTTGGTAGATAGGTTATGTTTGCATCCAGTCAGTGGTAACTGTTTACATGAAGTAATAATTTTTGCCACTAGGTGGTGTTTGTGCATTTGTAAGGCTGTTAAATTAAGTTCCATTTTGGGGGATAAGTACATTCTGTTCACCTTAGAGAATTATGTAGTGATGTTGATATTCATGTACTCCCTGTTGATGAGATATTTTAAGGGTAGGGGCAGCAGTTAGATGAGAACTTTAAAGTGGTAAATTATTTTATTTACTGCTATAATTCTCAATCTCTAAGTTAAAATGAAGTATTTAATGAAAAAAGAGATGTGTAATTATGGTATTCACAGTTTTGGTTTTGCTTATGCCTCTTAAGCAAAACCAAACTTGTGAATTAGTTGGAACTATCAAAATATTAAAGCTGTTACAACCCATTTAATTTCCTGTGATTTTAAAAAATATGGTCCAAAGTTATCTCTTCCTGCTCATACATACTAGTAGTGGGCAGTCAGCATCACATCCAGCTCTTGAGTGTGCCTCATTTGATGTATGATGACTTTCAAAAATATGCAGGATATAAAACAACAGGACACATTTTATACTAGTTCATAAGGAGTCACCCAAGAATCCTATACAACAGTGCAGACAATCTATCCACACCCTAAACACTAAAGACTCCAGCTGAGGGTCTGGGTCCTAATATCCTATATGAATCCAGCTGAAAACCTTGTAACAATGCCTCTCATAAGGACAACTGGAGGCCTAGAGCCCGCAGCAAAGTCCCATGCAGGCCCACTTCATGAATCTGTGCTAGAAAGGCCCAGAGATCAGTGATAGAAGCAAGACGACCAGTTAGAAATCTCCTATGTGCCCCAGTGGCGATGAAAAGATGAGGTGTAGTCCTTTGTATTCTCATAAAGTTAGGAGTAATTGACTGAGTTTGATTGCGGTTAGTTGCTGTAGTAGAGATTGTGTAGGAATAGCAGCAAGGGACACAGTGAGGAATTTGCAATACGGGACTGCATAGAGAATTCTATTTAAGGGTCTTACTCAGGTGTTTCTGTGAATAATTGACACAAGCAGCATGGAAACCAACACTTTGATGAAAAAGTTGTTTTCATTCTTAGAATTCATCAAAGAAAACTTAGAACAGTTTTGGCATATGTGATTGGAGTCTGTTGTAGTTGAAAGTGGGGTGACTACTTTTTCATTCTAACTTAATAGAAAGGAGAGTAGAAACCAGGTAGCAAACTGAAAGTCATTGCTTACTAAAGCAGTTCAGATCTGATGGTTCCAGAGGATAAGGAGGTGTTTTTTTTTGTTTTTTTTTTTTTCTTTCTTTTTTCTTTTTTGTATTTAAAGCAATAGGTAGTGACTCTGGCTAATTTATAGAAAAGCGAAAAATTTCAGAATCTAATGAAGATCTTAAGAATTAGATTACACAAAAGACAAAATCTAGGATATCTTAAGGGATCTACCTAGTAGGAGGAAATGAACAGTTTTCCCAAAATGAGAGTTGTCATAATAAATGAATGCCAGCTCCCTCGGTTTTTTTCTTTTACTATTTTTCCTTGTATTAGTACATACTTGCAATACATTCTGCTTACCTTTTTCTTGCGGAGCTGGTACGTGTACATGATATAGCTTGTTTCTTTTTTTTTAGCCCCCTGTGCACCTGCTTCCCTCCCTAAATCACCCTTCTAAAATCATGTTCATTCTTGTTATTATTCTTAGCTCATGTTTGTGACATGAAATATTTACATTCATGGGAGTTATTAGGTTCCTGTACATGTCATACCTTAATTCTGCTTCCTTCCCGTAGCCTCTCCCTTTCTTCTTGCTCTTGGTTTCCTGGACTGCTTTCCATGTCTTAGAGATCTAGCTCCTTGTTTCCTTCTATCCACTCTGTATTGTATTTGTTTGTGCTTTGCCTGACTCAAATGAGATATACTGTATGGCACTTAAGCTTTTGTGACTGGTGTGTTTCACTCTGCATTATATTTTTCAGCTGTACTCATTTTCTTACAGATGCCTCAGATCTATGCTTTATGGCCAAATGGTATTCCATTATGTGTAGATACCACATTTTGTTTATCCATCAGTCTGTTGCTGGCTATACTGGCTGTTTCCAGGATTTAGCTATTATAAACATTGGTATGTGTGTGTCACTATAGTGTGATGTCTTTAACTTGTTGAAGAAGATTCCTTCTAGGAAGGGAAATAGCTGAGTCACATGGAATTTCTAATTTTTAGTTCTTTGAAGAGTCTCCATACTGGTTTCCACACTGTTGTACTAGTTTCATTCCCACCAACAATATGAGAAGTTTCCTTTTGCAATACAGCCATTTGTTATTCTTTGACTACTTGGTAATTACCATTATTTGTAGTGTAAGATGAGATCAGTGTTGTTTTAAGTTATATATATATATATATATATATTTTTTTTTTAATGGACAGATATGTTGGTACTATTTTTGAAAAACCACTTCTAAATATCAGATTATTTGGAGAGTACAGGCATCCAAGTGCCAGGCCTTGCTGGTGTTCGATGAGGTAGGAAGGCTAGTCTTAGGGGCAGAGGGACAAGGCTTTGGGGAGGATGAGGTTTGCGTGTGGTAAATTGGAGATGCTCAGCCTCTCAAACTGAGGTATCAGGAAGGCTGCGGTATATGTGAGTTGGAGGCAGAGGGATCAGATATGGCCACAGTTTACAGGTGCAAGGGATGGGATCAAATGTGCTTCCTGAAGTATACTTCAGTGGTGTTTAAGTGTATTCCGGGCCTTCCAACCCAAAAAGATGGGGAGTAAGGAGGAACCAGCAAAAAGATTAAGGCAATTGACTAACAATGTGAGCAGTTGGGCTTTCTGGTGAGAATTCATGCATGTTTGCTCTTCTCGGCCATTCCAGTAGGCTGGCCACCTACATCCACAGTCTCCAGTTTCCCAGCTGCCAGTACTTCCATGTTACTCCTCAAAGTGCCATACCTGTTTTGCTCAGTATGTTATTAGCCAATACCTAGTATTTTATGTCTGATTCTGTCTTTTTGGGAGGAAGTGTATTATTTGAAGACTATTCCTTCACTATACTCAGTTGCTGCAAAAGAGAGCTATAAACTGTTAATAAGTGCTAGAATGATATGGAGAGCCTCCTAAGTGTGGCTGGCATTTTTCATTCTAGGCATCTGACTGGATTCCTCATGAAGATGCAGTGTGGGTGAGGGACACAGTGCCATCAGACAGGGAATGTGGCTCCTGTTATCAAGCCTCCGTGGCCTTCGGGCCTGCTGGGGTGCATTTGTGTGGACATTCAGGGCTGTGGCTGAGAACTTCTGCCTTCTGTGAAGTGTTCTGCTTTGCACCCTACTCCTGTCACCAAAAACTGGCCTCTGTTTTGGCTCCTGATTCTGTACCATTCCCCAGGTGTCGTGCCCGTTCATTCCCCTTAGGGTTGTGGTCAGCATTCAGTTATACATAGGGGGCCAGAGTGGGAGTGTCAGACCTAGAGGGACAGTCGGAGTGAAGAGCCCATCATTGCTGACCTCGCTACTTACCCAAGCAGTTGGAGGAGCCATTGGCCGACACGCCTTGTGTGTTTCTGGAGCCATTCTTCTTTGGTACTGTGAGCCATCTGCCATAACTACGCCATTTCTTACTTTCCCAGATTCTCTAAACATTCCTAGCAGTACAAGTTATGTTTTTTCCTTTGCTAGTTTAGGAGTTCTGACCTATTAAATAACCCAAAGTGCTTGAAACATTCTTACAACTCTAAAAAATAACTCATAATTATTTTCCCAAATTAACTCAGTTCTCAACTGCATTAGTTATACTGGATGAATCTGATTGTCAGAATGCTGAGTTTTGGCTCTTTAGAATAATATCTGAGAATGATTAAGTTGCAAGTTTACCCACTTTTATAAATTTAAGTATTTACTAATATCTAAAAAATGACAAAAAAGAGCACTTTCTCGTTAGTTGCTTTTCATCAACTGGTTGACAGGAGGTCACTAGAGTATTTAAGTTAGCTGACACATTTAGCTTTTATTGTTTTTTTGAGCCCATTAACATATTGTTTGGCACAAACGTTATAGTTAAATTTAAGTTTTACTATAAAGCTAATGGATCTTTGCAGACAAATGTGTTTATTTTAATAACATTATGAACACTAGAGGGCAATGTTTAAAAGGTCTAAGCAGATGTTTTTAATTTCTTGGTATTTGAAATCTGTAATCAGAGTTCATGAAATAATTGAGGTCAGTGATTAAATTGATTATTGTATTGAAATAAAAATGAGAGGAATAAATCTTGATCTGTAAAATATACAAGACTATTGTAAGTAATCCACAGAAGACAAGAGTGATATGTAGTGTCCTGGAATTGATTACTTTGCCTCAAGATGCTCTTCCAAAGACACACTTGGAGGCTGATAATAGGAAAATATTAGTTATTCAGCGAATATGTGCTGAAGATTTACTATGCTGGAGGCTCACTGGGGAACCTAAAAATGATTCAGTAAACCCTTTCCCCAATGAATTGATAATCCTGTATAGTGTTATCCAGAAGACCCAAGATATACAAGCCCTTTACAAACGTTTAAATTTCCTAGGGGACACAGTTGAAAATAATTTTGATAATAGAGTAAACTAGCCCAGTATATACAGAGTATCATTTCAAAATGTGCTACACGTGAAAAGATATTTCAAGTTCAATTATCTTTTATGCACAATGCTTGGTTCTAGGAATTTTTTGGATTTTCAGACTTCGGAATATTCGCTCACACAGAATGCTACCGGGCCAGCACTACACTGTGCAGTCTAACGCAGAAACTCATTTCTGTCTCATTCCCTCCATACACTTCTAGCTGTAGTTTGGTGCATCTGCACTTTGGCTTCACTTGTCACGTAGGCCAGGCGCGGATCCCTCCTGGAGTGTCACGCGTGTGCTCAGAAAGCCAAGATATTTTGTATTTCAGTGCTCAGTGAGTAATGAGATGTTCACAGTGCTGTTTTGCTGCTTTTCAAACCAAGACTGTGAAACTCATGTGAGTGCTTTGTACTTTATAACGTGGCTTCCTTGGGGTTGGTCACCTCTTGGGGCTCAGTGGTCACGTGTTGCTTTGTGGCCACCCTGTGGGATAGAGCAGCTGTACCTCCAGAACTCCTCCCAGCTGTGTCCTGGAAATGGAGCAGTAATTACTCTATCTTGATTGATGCATCATTTTAATACAAATTTGTAATTTTATCATCTACTGCTTTTTAGAAACAGCAAATAAAACAGCATTTTTACTTGATGAATGTAGAATCTCATTTCAAGTTTTTACATTTTTTTCCTATTTGTATTGCTTCTGTATATTGTGTGTTCCTTTTCTTAAGCATTTTTTGTGGCTTTGTGACTGTCTTTTGTTAGAAGTTTTCCTCCTGCGTTTGGTTGTCCTTGTTACTGAAGCACTGTGGTGGGATGTGTGTGTATGCATGTGTGGGCATTGTTTTCAGCTGTGGGGGGTTGATATTAAACAGCCTTTGACTTCCCTGTCAGGCAGATGAATGAGTTAGTAAGTTGTCTCCAGCTTAGACCAATTTCTTTGTAGACTAGGTAGATTTATCACCTTTTACCATTTTCGTGCAACGTGTTAGCTCTGCAAGTGCCTATGGAGCCCTTCACATAATGGCTGCATCTTGGTTTGTTTTGTAATGTTGTGCAAATACATTGAGAAATGATCTTTTAAAAATTATAATGATCCAGATGCTGTAATTCCACTGAGGAAATAAAGGTAGAAAATATTTTATTTATGTATTTTTTGCAGAACTGGAGGTTGAACTCAGAACCTTGCACTTGCCAGGAAAGCACTTATTCTGCTGAGCCTTCTCTCCAGCCCCAAAAGGTAGAAAATAAATGGGCTGTTTTTTCTTTTTTTTGGGGGGGTATGCAAAATTTTTATTTATTTATTTAGTGTATTTAGTACAGGGCCTATAGGTTTTTTTATTTAAATTTAACAATGCTTATATTACATATTTTCATCATCAGATTAGTTTAGATTAATAGATATAGGTATATAAGATTGATCAAACAATTAAACATTAACACTTTCAAAAAACATTACTTTTTTCCTCCCCTTTCTTTTTTTAACAGTTGACACATGGCATATTGTCCTCACAATAGTTCTACAGAGCACAGTGTTTGGGCATGGCCCACCTTCCTATTGATGTTGCTAAAAATCTTTATTTTTATTTTTAATTTTTTTTTTTTTTTTTTGTCTTTTTGAGGCAGAGTCTCACTGTGCAGTTCAGGCTGGCCTTGAGCTTACTTTTGTAGCCCAGGCTGGTCTCAAACTCACACTGATCCTCCTGCCTCAGCCTCCTAAGTGCTGGGATTACAGGCATGCGCCACCATGCCCAGCGTCTTTTCTATATTACATAGTTTGCAGCATAAGAACATAGGTTGAACTACCTGTTTAGTGTACTGTCCCCTAGAAAGCTGCATGGTTCACACGTATACCCTTCTCAGGGCTCAAATCAAATTCTTCAGTTTCAGTTTAGTCTTCCTGATTGTTTAAAATTATAAATCTCCTTCCATATGCATGTACGTCCTGGCACTTGATATTCTCTTTCACTGTTTTCTTTTTTTCTTTATTGTGTTTATACCATCTGGCATATTATATGCTTTACGTGTGTCCTTGTCCTCTACAGAAAAAGAGTAGAAAATTTTGAAGTGGATTTTTAAATTGAATGTAACATTCATACTGAAAAGAACAGCACCATAGGCTTACTGCCTAATGGATTTTCATCAAATGGCCCAGCCTGCTCCCTGTGTCCCACACCAAGACATAGAGTGCTACCAGGCGTCCAGTGGCTTTTTCATGCCTCTCCTTATCACCAGCTGACTGAAGTCCCTGCTCAGAAGGTACTAATGTCTGACTTCAATATACATTTGTTAGTCTTACCTGTTTTGAATTTTGTAGACATGGCATAAAATACAGCTTTTATTTTTGTCTGGCTTTCCCCCACAGCTTCATACTCAGTTATATCTATGATGTATCTATAGGTTGTTCATTTCTATTGTTGCACAGTATCATGTTGTAGGACTACAGCTAACCTGTCCATCCTATTAATGCATAGTTGGGGTGGTTTTCTACTTAGAGTTGTTAGGAATAGTGTTTTAAAAAGCCAGAAAGGCTTCTAGGCTTTTATTTTTTCTCATCCATATACAGCCTCCTTGGAAGCCATTAAACCTAGTTGCATTTGGGGAAATTTCAATGTTAATCCAGCTCTTTTTATGTCTCTCTCCAACTGAATTCCTTTTCTTCACATTTTTTTCTTGTGACACTGGAGGTTGAACCCAGGGAGCAATGAGCCTCATCTCCAGCCCTTTATTTTTATCATTTTATTTTTGGAATAGGCTGTAACTACATTACCAGGCTGCACTTGAACTTTTGATCCGTCTTCCATTCTAAGTGCCCCCCAGATCCTTCTGGGCTCTTTCGTAACAAGTATAGACCTAGCATGTTTGAAACCAGTATTTGGCGTGAACTAAGCATGCCACTGTTCTAAAGATGGCTACTGCAGGATCTCATAATCTTTTTTTGTTTGCTCCACTTAAATTTTTTTATTAGTACATGCTTGCCATATATAATGATCACATTTATCTTGGGGAATTTGTACCTGTACAGAATCTATCTTAATTTTCTTTTTCCATTTCCCTACCCTACCTTCATCCTATCTTGCCCTCCCCATTTACAAAAACTCTGTTTTCACTTTTTAACTTCTATTTTCTTCTTTTAAAAGCCTCTTTTATCCTTCCCTGTTTGCCTTACAATTTGAATAAGCTCTTCCTAGTTCCAAATATCTGTCTTCCATTTTGCTCCTTTTTTACCCATTGGGTTTCACACACAGGAGAAACAATGAGATATTTACATTTGTGTGCCTGACTACTTCACTTAAAAGTATGATCTTAAGATGCATCCATTTACCTAAAAATGTATCAGGTTTATCTTTCTTTATGGTAGAATGAGATTCTACTTCTTGTAAATATCACATTTTCTTTGTCCATTCATCTGCTAATGGGCATATGGGCTCTTTCCAAGATCTATCTATCGTACATTGTGCTTCTGTAAACATGGGTGTGCATATGTCACTGTGGTATGATGATTTTAACTCTTTTGAGAAGATGGCAAGGGGAATAGCCAGGTCAAATGTAACCTCTAACTTCAGTTTTTTGAGGAACCTGGATTGTAATTTTCATAGTGGTTGCACCAGTCTACCCTCCCATCAAAAATAGATAAGGGTTTCTTTCTCCCCACAGCTTCAGGAGCATTTGCTATGGAGTATTGTTTGATGGCAGCCATTCCTTCTGGGGTGAATGACTAGTGATGTTGAACATACTTTTATATATTTATTGACTGTACTTCTTCATCTGAAAGGTATCCACTTCAGATGCCTATTTTAAAAATTGAGTCATTAAATTTGTGGGTCTGATATTTTTGAGTTCTTTATATATTCTAGAAGGATTTTTTTTTCTTTCTTTTTTTTTTTTTTTTTTTTTTTTTTTTTTTTTTTTTTTTTTTTTTTTTTTTTTTTTTTTTTTTTTTTTTTCTTTCTTTTTTTTTTCTTTTTTGGCTGGCTCAGGCAGCCTTAAGGGAAGATCTCATGCTCCATGTGGAGGAGAGGATCGAATTGGGGCCCTGGCACCTGAATGACATCACCAAATCACATGGTACCTGGCAAGCCCCTGAGTTCTTTATGTATTCTAGGTATGAGTCTTTTGAGGAATAGCTGTTAATTTTTTTTTCCTATCTGTGGGTTGTCTTTTCACTGTGTTGGTGATTTTCTTTTGCATTGTAAAAGCTTTTCAATTTGATGATGATCACATAATCTGTTATTAGAGCATGAATTTATGTAAGAGGATCAGGGATTAAATTGAGTTGCATCATGTAAAAACTTCAAAACTGGCAATCAGAGAGGTTCTGTTTGTTTATTTATTTTTATAGCTGGCTCAGCCTGCCCTGAGAGCAGGGCTGGCACAGCTTGTGGTGCTGGGGATCGAACCGCGGTCCCTGCAGCCGCCAGCAGGTGCTTTAGACCACTGAGCCACCCTGCTGGGCCCAGAGGGGTTCTGTATATATGAAAATAAATTTAGTTAAAGAATTAGTAGCATTTTTTGATCATAGTATAAAAAAGTATTTTCAGATAGAGAAGCAGATAGCAGGTAGACTAAATGGGATTTTTACAATATGGTTGGGTAGATATTACAAGGTGGAAGCCTACTGTTGAAGTTTGTTTTATAAAAAATATTAAAATTGTACTTTTTTTAAAAAAAGACAGAGTCTCCATTTTGTAGTTGAGGTTGATAGTGAACTCACCTAGTAGCCCTGGCTGGCCATTAGTGTGCAGTATTCCTCCTGCCTCAGCCTCCTTAGTGCTGGAAGTACAGGTGTGTGCTACTGTGCCCCGAAATAATAGAATTATTTATGAAATATGGAACTGAAATTCATGAGAAAGTTAGTTGGATTTTTATCATGAAATCTACTACAACAATTATGGTAAACTGATGGCATGTTTGATGCAGTGGGCTGTCTGTATCATTGAAAGTTCTAAAAGATTTGCCCCGTGCTAAAGGACATATTCACCTTCAAAGAACGAGAAACCAACACAATATTTTTATATCAAAAGATAACCATTTGATGCATTTTTGTGTCTTAGACTTTAAAATTTTAGTTTATTAGTACATGTGTATAATACATAAAGTTTGCAAGGACTTAAAAATGAGTTCAGCAAGACATTAGAGGAAGTATTTTGGCCTAGAGGAAATCTGTCTTAACTACTAGAATGAAAAAGAAGTGAATGTATAGATCCAGTCCATGAAGATATAGCGGTGGTTTTCCATTCTAGCATTAATTCTACATGTTCCTCGCTCTTCATGTTTGACAAATATGTGGTATCTCTTCTCCCCATTAAATATATGACTTCAGATTATAGGATGGATCAGTTATTTTCTGTTTGCTCTTGTAGATTCATATTTTAAACTTTTTTTAATACTATGTGCTTTAGGTGGGAGTTGATTTATCCTGACTGACAGTGGTCTTGTCTCTGTCCTCGATTTGCATTTAGTTATTGGAAAAAACCTGGTATAAGAATGGAGGGGTGCAGACACGATATTTTTTCTACTCATTATTGGTACAAAAATTTCTTCTCATTGAACTAAGAGAAAGTCGTGATATACATAGTCCAGTATCCCATAATCGAAATGGATTATTGGCAGAACTGGCAATGTTGGAAGGTATTGATTTAAACCTTTTACAGCTCACCATACTAATCTAGCTTTACTTTTTATGCCTCCTGGTTAAGGTGGTTAAAGTGGTTAAGTGCAAGTTAAAGCAAGACATGTCTAACAGAACATGTAACTTTTGTATCTCCCAAGGTCTGTCAAATCCTCTGAGGATTTACCTTGAAACCATAAACAGTGCTTTGTAGAACTGTTGTCATTGTTAGTCATCTGGATGAGTCATGCCATTGCTTGACCAGTTTGCTCTCTGTGAAAGCCCGAGAGACTGTTTTCTCTCCAGGTGACTCTCCTTAAGCACACTGTTTACCTTCAATTCCTTTCCTCTGTGGTCCCTTAATCTCCTTGAACAGAAAATTTGGGACACCACTGCACTATAGGGTGTTACAGCACAGGTTCTCTTATGTCCTGAGTCCTCACTGATCTTGAAGGGCTAGGGCCAAAATATTGGCAATCCTTGTAGCCCTTCTTTTTCTTTAATTTTTGGTCTGTAAATTTATGTTCTTAACCCTCCAGAAGAGAAGCTTAATGATACTATTACTCTAAAACATAGGTACTTGAGCTTCACATCACTATCTTTCTGAATATTAAATGTTTTGGACAACTTAGAATCGATCTTTTCCCATTAATCCTTGATATTGTAAGAAAGCGCTACAGAATGTGATAAAAGCAGTTACACAATTTCACAAAAGAATTTAGGAACCTAAGCATATACAAAATTGTAGCTGGTCAATCCCATGGAATTTTTCCTTGTCTCTTACTCTCTTTTAATGCCCCTTTTGTTTTCTTGTGAAATAACCATTTACTTGAGAGAGAGAGTATAGCAATAACTGAAATGACATCAGAAGCAGCACACATCTAAAAGACAAGAATGACAGGCATTCCAAGGACAGTTTTAGTGTCACGTTGCTATCCTCAGTGTGAAAAACCTGTTGGAGGTTATTAGGACCACTGTCTAATTCATCCTGTGTATATAGGTACATGATTTTGCTCCTGCCATGTTTCCTATCTTTTCTGCTTGCAGTCTCTTCATTGTTTAACCCGTAAGTTCTTGATTTCCATTCAGCTGTGTTATGCCTTTCCATTTTTATTTGTTCTTTTGAGTTCTTATGCTAGAGAGACTATACAATATTTACACTTGTAGGTCTGGTTTATTTCAATTATGAGTATATCTTCAAGATACAACCACTTATATATGAAGTCTTTTAGTTTCTCATTCTTTATAGCTGAATAATAGTCCATTGTATAGAAATACCACATCATTTTCAACCATTCTGAAGATGATGGGCATTTTGGTTGCTTCCATGATTTGGCTGTTACAAATTGTGCTGCTATAAACATAAGTGCACAGACGTTACTATGATATGATGTTTTCAGTTCTTCTGGGGAAATACCCAGTTGAGGGTAGCTAGATTGAATGGGATTTCTGATCCTATTTTTTAAAGGAGTCTCCACACTGCTTTCCATAATGGTTATACCAGTCTGCATTCCCACCAGCACTGGAGAAGTGTTCCTTGTTCCTCACAGCCTCCCCGACATTTGTTGTTGGTTGATTTCTTTATGATAGCCTTTCTTTATGGGATAAGATGGTATCTAAGTATTGTTTTAATTTGCATTTTACAAATGGCTTGTCAGGTGGAGCATTTCTTTGTGTATTTATAGGCTTGTTGAATTTCTTTCTCTGAGAAGTGTGTGTTTATCTCAGATGCTCATTTGTGGACTGGGTTTTTGAATTTTGGGACCCTAATATTTTTTAGTTCTTTATAAATTGTAGATAGAAGGCCTTTGTCTTAATACTTACTAGTTAAAAATTGTTTCAAAATTTGTGGGTTGTCTTTTCACCCTGTAGGTAATTAGTTTTGACATGCAAAAACATCTAAGCCAGAGGAGGTCCCAGTTGTTGATTGTTTCAAATGTTACTTGTACATTTTGTTTTTTGTCCATGAACTGTTTGCCTACATACGTATCTTCAAGATTTCCTCCCACTTTCTCTTGTAGGAAATTTAGTGTTTCTCTTTTAATATTTAGATCTTTAATCCATTTTGACTCTAGTTTAGTGCATGATGGTCAACCTGGGTTGTTTTAGTTTTTGGCATGTAGAGAGCCAGTTTTTCTAGCACCATATGTTAAAGAGGCTATCATTCTTCCAGTAAACATTTGTGGCCCCTTTGTTGAAAATAAGGTGGCTGAGTGTGTTTGTATTTGCTTCTACATCTTCTAATCTATTCCATTGATTGTCAGGTTTTTTTTTTTTTTTTTTTGCCGGTACTATGTTGATTTTATCACTGTATCTTTGTAGTGTAACTTTAGGTCAGGAATTGCAACGTCTCCTGCCTTATCTTTGCTGCCCAGTTGTCTTTGCTATTCTAGCTCTTTTGTGGTTCCAAATAAATTTTAGGAATGGTTTCTTCAGGTGTGTGAGGTACATTGATGGTATTTTCATAGGGATTGCATTAAATCTGTATAACAGTTTAGGGAGTATGGCCATCTTCATAATATTGGTTCTTCCTACCCAGGAGCAGGAAATATCTTTCCATTTTCTTTCTTTTTTTCAAAACTTTATTTATGCTATGGTTGGCTCAGCCTGCCCTGGGGGTGGGGCTGGAGCAGTATTCAGTGCTAGGGATTGAACTGCAGTCCCTGCAGCTGCCTAAGTTTGCCTAAGCAAAAGCTTTAGATCCCTGAACTATCTCGTGAGCCCTATCTACATTTTTTGAAATCCTCTAGGATCTCTTTTTCAGAAGACAGGAATTTTGATCAAATAGATCTTTTACTTCTTTAGTTAGGGTAATTCATAAGTATTTCATTTTCTTCAGTGCTATTTTAAAAGATATTGTTTCTCTAATTTCTCAGTGTGTTTATCTGTGCAGAGGAATGCTGTTGACTTTGTGTGGACTTTGTATCATGCTATACTACTGAACTTGTATATTCTAGTAGCTTCTTGGTGGAATTTTTTTGGTCTTCCACCTAGACCATCATGTCATCTGCAAATAATGATAGTTTAATGTCTTCTTTATCTATTATTATTCCTTTTATTTCTCTCTCTCTCTCTCTCTCTCTCTTGTCTAATGGCTCTAGCTAATGATTCCAGAACTATATTAAATAGGAGAAGTGATAGAGGACATCCTTGTTTTGTACCAGATCTGAGAGTAAAAGATTTCAGTTTTCCCCCACTCAGAATTATGTTAGCTGTTGGATTGTCATAGATGGCTTATTTCAGATTGAGGTAGAGGCCATCCATTCCAATTTTTGGTAGAACTGGGAGCATGATTCAGTGTTGGACTATTTTCTTCAATCCTTTTTTTCAGGGCAACATAACTTTCTTTTTGTTGTAGAAGTCTTTTTACTTTCTCTGTTAGGGTGATTTCTAGTTGTTTGTTTTTCACACCACCATGAATGGGTTTTTTTTCCTGACTTCTTTCTTGGTAAGTTCTCGATTCTTTTTTGGTATACAAGATTGGTGTTGAATTATATGTCCTGATTTTGTAAGCAGGCTCTGTGGACTAGTATGTGGTCTATTGTGGAGGAAGCTCTATGTGCTGATGAAAAGGATGTATCTGTTGTAGGGTAGAACATTCTATAGATAATTATTAAATTCATTTCTTCAAAGGTGTGAGTCAGTTCTGATATTAAGATTTTTGTTTAATATATTTGTAAAAGTGAGATAATGAGTTTGCCCACTATAATGCATTGGTACCTATTTGATCTTTTATCATGCATAGTGTTTGCTTCATGAAGTTGAGCGCATTGATTTTTGGTGCATCTATATCTATAATTGTTAGCTCTTCCTGTTGAATTGTTCCCTCCTGATCAGTTTTAGCTGAAGTTTACTTTGGGAATAAAATCACCAGTCCTGCTTGCTTTCAGGGTCTTGGTGCATGAAATACGTTTTTTCTATCCTATGATTTTTCTTTATTGTATGAATTTAATTTTGTATTGAATTTCTTAAATGTAACAAACCATTGGGTTTAGGGTTTTGTTCCAGTGTGTGCCATTTAATTGAAGAACTGAGGCCGTTTACATTGAGACTTATTACTGAAAGATGCTGGCTCTTTTCTTTGGATTCTTTTTCATTGTTGACTTCATTTTTCCCTTTTTCTTTAACTACTTCCCTTCGTTGTTGTATTCATTTCATTGGACATTTTGGCCTTACTGGCTTCATTGTTCCTGTCAAAGATACTTGAGTATTTTTTAGAGTGTTCCTTTGGTATTCTTGAATTTCTTAAAATATTGTTTGTCATGGAATGTTCTTGTTTGTTAATCAGTTTTGAAAGATAGCTTTGTAGGGTCTATTATTTTGGGCTGGAAATTATTTTCCTTTAGGGCTTGGAACACCTCATTCCAAAGCTGTTCTGGCCTTTAAAGTTTGTATTAAAAAGTTACACTAAACCTAATGGGTGTAACTTTACACGTAAAGTTTTGGCTTTCTCTGACAGCTTTTAATATTCTGTCTTTTTCTTGTACTTCTGGGGTTTTGACTATCATGTGTTACTGGAAGATTTTTTTATTTTTCTGTCGTGATTTGCTGTTACATAAGTCTTATTTATCTTTATGTTGATTTGTTTTCCTGTACTCTCAAAGTTTGCTAGAAATAGATTTTTATTCTATGTGTGCTGTCCTCTAATTTCTCACTTAAGTTGGATGAGATCTTCTTGCTCCATTGTTGTTTATATCATTGTTTGTTTCCATTTTATTCTTGATGTCTGCAGCCCTTTTTCCACAACAGTTTGTTCTGCTGCTCAGGTTACTAATACATAGAATTCTTTGTCTTCGATTTCTGTTTGACACTTTTTTGTGGACTCTTCTTTGCTAAGTTTGCCATTCTGTTTTCAGTATCTTTGGTTAGCTCTTCTAATTTTTTTGTTTGCATCTTGCATGGCCACACTGGTCAGTTTGT
>PVJA010001768.1:12360-96958 GCA_004027025.1 Myocastor coypus | reverse complement strand
GGGCTCTGTCACTGTGTTGTAATGGTAGTGAGAGAATTTCTATTGGTTATAATAGTGTCAACAGATACAACCGTATACCAATCCTAAACATTAAAACTTGTTCTCATAATTTCATACTTTTATCAGTATCACTCCTTACAGACTGTATTATATTGCTACTTGTTTATCTGGAATGTGGCAGGTGGGAGGAAGGAGAAAGGAGAAAATAAAATGATTATCAGTGGGAAGAGAGGGAGGGAAGAGAGTGGTTAGTAGGTGAAAAAAGACAGGAAGTTGGCCTCTTAAAATTATTTTTTATAGTTTGAGTTAAGGAATAGCATTGAGGGAATTTGAGAAAGTATTTGTATTGGTGAGAACAGTATGCAAAAGGTTGGAAATGTCTTTGGAGACTAGGAGAGACCGTGAGAGTACTGGAACGTGTTAGCATGTTTGTATTAGTTTTGTTTGGATTCTTTAAGCTCAATTTTGTTAAGCATTAACCTGACAATCTTTTGCATGATTCTGTTTAAATTATACCGCTGGTTAATTCCTTTTCTCCAAGGCATACACATAGATCTCTGCTGTATATCTAGATGTCATGTAATAGGCAGAGAGAAAGAGGAGGGGAAAGGTAAGGAGGGAAGAAAATGATGAAGAGAGGAGAAAAAAAGAATAGGGAGGAAAAAAACAACCTCTTGGTTCTTTGGTCTGTTTTGACTTCAGCCTCCTTCAGTGCAGTCCAGTCCCAAGACAGCATGTATGCCAGGCCTAGTGAATAGGGTGCCATGAGTCTTTCTGATATATATACAAAAGGGAGCCGGAAAATGGGGAAAATCCTGGGAAGAAAGCAAAGTAAAATAATAATACCAAGAGAGAAGCAAGAATTAGAAGAAAAACACGATGTAGTCCAGAAAAATAAACAAGGAAACCTTGTAAAAGTAAAAACCTCACACAGTTGTGCTATATAGGATTAACCCAGAGCATCCACATAGCTCTTTCTGAGTTACGGTCTGTGAGCAGCCCAGCGTCTTTTCCCAGTTGCTTTTCTGAAGTGGTAAGAGTTGTCACTCCCTGAAAATCTGTCTTCTGCCTTGAGGCTGTGAGAGGGCATGGCTAACTATAGGCCTCCATCATGGTCTCAAAATTCAGTGGCTGCCTCAGTTGCTTTGGGAGGAAGCAAAATGTAGGATAGTTGTGCAACTCCTGATTCTCTGGCCTCTTTTGACTTCAGCCAGGGAGGTCACGCTATCATTCCTTTCACTGCCTGGAAAATAACTGTGGTCATCTCTGTGTCTTCCCTCGTGGGTTTTTCTTTCCTAGTATATGGTCAGAAGCCCTCCAGCCCAGGAGCCATTCTCCATCTCTGCGGCAGTTTTCTGTCTCAGGCCTGCCTGTAGTACCTTGGGCTGCCACCAGGCTCAGCCAAGAGCTCCCTTTGCCAGTGTGGGGCAGAGCACAGGGCCTCACAAGCAGTTCTGGCTCCACTGAATTACTGTGTCCTGGGCTTCAGACTCTTCTCTGTCCATTTATAGATCTCCCCTGCTCCACTTTCTGCTCCATGTACTTGTCACAGTCCTGGGCCTTCTGCAGCTAAGAGGTGCTGGGGGCCCAGCCCATGGGATCTTCTGTTACACTGAATGACCAGGAAGTACAGCATTCCCGTTGTATGGCCAGAAATAGGCAGCATTGATTTCTCCTATATTGGACAAGCCCTCTCTTTCTCTCATTCCCACCGATTACAGTCTTCAGAGCACTATTGTTTTCAAACGCCAGGTGTATGGCATGCTTTTCTGGCACTGTTCTGCTTTCGGGACCTCTGCATTCCTAGCTTGCACTACCTCACTCTCTGTGCCCAGTTGGGAGGTTGGAATGATTGTGAGTCTGTTCGATTGAGCTGGTCACCTCTGTGGAGCTGACTCCCTCACTCAGTCCTCTCCCAAGGTGCCATGTGTGCCGAGCCTGGTGGGTAGGGCACTATGAATGGTGGGATTTCTTCTTGTAGATTTTCTTTCCATGTCAGACTATTTGGTTCCCACCTCAGCCATCTTCCCTTTCCTCAAAATTGTTTGCTTGCTTGCTTGTTTGTTGGTTTGCTTGTGTACTGGGGATTGAACTTGGGATCCTATACTTGCCTGGCAGGCACTTATACCACAGAGCTGTCTTCCTGGCCAAAACAGTTTCTTATAATCCTTTGGATTTTAGTAATGATTGTTGTGATGTTGTCTTTTTCATCTCAAATTGCATCACTATGGGTTTTTTTTTCTTTTGGTAAACTATATGCAAGAGCTTATTGATATTGTTTATTCATTTAAAGAACCAGCTCTGAGTCATCTATCTTTCATATTGTTTTAGTATCAATTTCCTTGATTTCTAGTTTGATTTTCTTAATTTCTGCCAGTAGAGAAGTTTTGATTGAGATTGTTCTTATTTTTCTAGGACCTTAAAGTACAACATAGGACCAATGGGATAGCTCAGTGGACTAACTGCCTACCTAGGCACAAACAATGACCTAGGTTTGATCCTGGCACTTCAGGCCTGGCTGGCCCTGCCTCTGGGTATATTGAGCCAGCTGGAGACCTGGCGTGGTGGTACATGCCTATAATCCCAGTGCTGGGGAAGCTGAAAAGCAGGAGGATCACTCCGAGTCTGAGCTGTGCAGTGAGACCCTGTACCAAACACAGTTCTAAACAAAATATATCATTAGGGTATTTATTTGGGCTTACTCTGTTTTTTTCATGTAGGCACACACAGGTGTAAACTTCTACCTTAGACTTGCTTTAATTTTCTCCTGCAGATTTTAGTATTTTGTTCTGCCATTGTCATTTGATCAAATAACTTCATATATATATATATATATATATAAATTTATATATATATTACAAGGTCTCACTGCACAGATTGGACTCACAGTGATCCTATTTTCAGCCTTCCAAGCACTAGGATTATAGCTGTGTACCACGGTGCCCAGTCTCATTTGCTGTCTCGGCACACCCCTGGGGCTGGGGCTGGGGCTGGGGCTGGGGCTGGGGCATGCCAGGGATCGAACCCTGGTCCCTGCATCTACCTAAGCAGGCGTTGTATGATCAAATAACTTCTAAAATTGTTTCCTTGATAATTTCTAGGACCATTATTTATTCAAATGTATATTTAGTGTCCATTTGTTTGCATTTTTGTTGTTGCTTTTGTTCTTTTATAGAGGAATTCATTTTGATATGACGGTGTACAATAGACTGTTTTAATGATTTTGTATTTATTTAAGTGTACTTTATAACCTAAAAGGTGATCTGTTTTGGAGAAAATTCTGTAGACTGATAAGGATATGTATTCTGCTGTCATTGGATAAAACAGTGGTATAGCTCAACTTCTATTTCTTTGTTGAGTTTTGGTTGGTTGACCCCTTTAGGAGAGTATTGAAGTTCTTTACTATGATTGCATTGGTATCTGTCTGTCTTTTTATGTCAAGTAGTTTTGTTTTATGACATTGGGTTTGCCAGCATTGATGCCTATATATATATATACATACATACACATACATACTGGTGTTTAATTAATTTGAATTTAAATAACTATAGTGAGTATTATATTGGACATTGGTAATATTATACTGGACAACACCGGCTAGAAGTAACTATAGTGCCTTTATGGAGGGAGAAGCAAATGATCAAAAGACAGAGTAACCTTTGGGACTCTCTCAAGCAGTTTGTGAAGTAGTTCCCTTGGGGGATTAGTCTTCTATCCCACGGCATCCCCACTTATATCTGCAGTTAATTCTGCAGTCTCTCAGAATAATTTGTGTGACTTAGGAAGTAGGAGAATGTGAAGACTGCAGTGGCACTGCTGTCCCCAAGGGGCCACATGGAGATGGGGAAGCTTTGTGCTGTCACAATAACTGGCCGGAACTGTTCTGTTTTATTTCTGGGGCCCAGGGAAGTTAATTGTAATTTTATTCTGCTTAAAATATCTTTTAACACCCTCTTTGAGAAACTGTGATGGCTAATTTTGATGCTAAGGATTTTAATAAAATTTAGAGATCCTAATATATAAGGGATTATTCCTTTTCTGAAAAGTTTATGATGTGGTAGATAGTCTCCAAAGTTCTGGGTATGCAAATTTCTGTACTACTGTGTATAAAAATCTATGAGAATGACTGAAAAACTTCCTGCTGCAAAGGAAACAAAGCAGGCAGTCTCATCATGTTATCTGCAACTTCGAGCAGCATTTATGTCTCTGTTGTAGAAGACAAACCAGTCAAACTGCTTGCAGTTTCGTGTAGAAGAGTGTGTAGAATAGGTTTCTAACTTATCGGCCAACTTCAAATAACCAGTGCTAATGGAATTGAGTGTTTCTCTTACATTTTCTGTTGTGCTCTGAAGCTCAGGTGTCTGTTTGCCTGGAAAGGAACTTTTCACCTGATAAGTGCACTTCGAGGAGGGGCTTTATGTCTGCATGGTACAGAACGGACTAGGAGCAAAGTGATCAAGTTGTGGGGCTCTGGTAAGCACTTTCAAAAGCAATTCACGTTACTGTAACAGGAGTGACAAGCTTTGAGGTTGTTCTTAGGCCAAGGTTAGAAGCCAGTATGCCACTGGCAACTCATTGTAGCCAGAGATTGGTTTTTGAAATAGTCGACTGTATCTTTTATGTTTGCTTGTTTTTGGTAATTATGGGTGATAGACTTATAACTACTGGTACTGGTCAGGGGCCATACTAAAAAGGGAAAAGCAACCATTTTCCTTGTTTTTTTCATCTAATGTCATAGTAATTGTCTGATCCTTATGTTGTAGCAGAGTATAATTATGTCTTTAACAAGAGTCCACTGTGATTTTATGGTCGAGTCAGAGAAGATGATTGTGATAACAAAACATATATTTTTGTGTTTGTTTGTTTTCCTTGTCTGTTTGAGACAGGGTCTCGCTATGCAGTTAGCTGCCCATGAGCTCACTTTTGTAGCCCAGGCTAGTCTCGAACTGGGGCTGGCACAGCATGTGGTGCCAGGGATCAAACCTCAGTCCCTGAGGTTGCCTAAGCTTGCCCAAGTAGGTGCTTTAGACTCCTGAGCTATTTCACTGGCCCCATAAAATGCATATGGAAGTTTCTTTTCTTTTCCAGCACTAAGGATCATGCTGGGCAAGTGTTCTACCTCTGAGATATGTCCTCAGCCCTGCTCTGCGAAAGTTTCTATTACAGTGTTTCAGTATCTAACACATAGCATGTACTCAGTAAATGGTGGTTTTTATTTTTCTTTCAAAACCTTTTCTCATATTAGAAATGCAAAGCAAGCATTCCCTGAACCATATCAAATAATTTGTACTGTTATATTTTTTATTAATTAACCCAAATACATTTATAATTTGGTATTGACTGACATGAGTTACCAATAAAAATACTTAAATCTTCATGTATTTACTACCAATTCAAAAACTCTATCCCTCTCACATACTTATAGCTAATTTTTTGATTTCATCTTGGGGATTTGTGCAAATAAATTCTTGTTCTGTACTCTGGGAAAAAAATGTAGAAGCTATTCTCCAAGTGACCCAAATAACCTATTCACATTTTAAGACATCTGTTTCCCCCTAGTTTGCAAAGATGAAAGTTTGAAATCAGACTTTTGGCAATAGAAATATAATTTAATTTTTTCTTTTTATGTTTATTATATATTTTACATTTAATGTATGTATGCTTCATATGTGATACTTGAAATCCTGTGACCATTATTTTTATTTTGCAATGCTTTAGAGATAAATGCTGAGATATAATTTAAAAATAGTAACTAACTTTTAAAATTGTGTAAGTTAAAGATTTATTAAAAAGATGACTGACTGGGGCCCGGTGGGATGGCTCAGGGGTCTAAAGCACCTGCTTAGGAAAGCTTGGGCGGCTTCAGGGACCATGGTGCAATCCCTGGCACCACATGCTGCGCCAGCCCTACCCTCGGGCCGGGCTGAGCCAGCCATGAAAATGAGTGAATAAACAAACAAAGGTTCTGAAACAAGAAAAAAAAAAAAAAAAAAGATGACTGACTTCTTTTTCATGGAATATTTTGGTGAGAATGAAACATTCGTGACACTTTAATCTGTACTTCTGTAAAGAAGAATTCAAGTAGAATTGGGAGTGTGTGGGAAACTGGCATGTTTTATGTTTTCCTTAGCTATTTTTGAAACATGGCTATGTTTAAATATGTTGCTGCTGTATAATGCCTGGAAATTCGCTAGCCTCTGTGTTTTGTTCATCATATGGTCTATCCTCAATGTATACTTTTTAAGAAAGACACACACATTCCTAGCATCTTTTTGCATTTGTATAGTAATACTAGGACAGAACTATTGAATGTAAATTTACTGGGATGGAATGTCTTTTTACTAGGTTTTAATGCTGATAAAAATCATTAAAGCACTTTCCTTATTGATCAGTATTTACTATGGAAACAAGTTTTTGATATTTTGAAGTCAACTTATATAAATATAAAATCTGTTATTATTTTCACGTTGTGCAGGATAGTAAAACCTCGACGATGTTGATCCTCAGTCTTCCCACTTTCAGCGTATTCCCTGGTCAGTCATCACCTCTCTCTAGTAAACCACACGTGACCTGTTTTCCAGATATTGTAAGAAGCATTTCATTTTCATACGTGGTCATGCATCAGACTTCTAGTGAAATGCTGAAGGACAGCACTGAGGAAGCCCGCTGGGTCCATTCCCCCTTTGCGCTATTGCACTTCCTCCCAAAGCTGGTGGGTTATGGAAACAGCGAGTAATGTGGAGTGCTGCTGTAAGATACAGTGTGCTGCCGAATTCCCAGACAGCGACTTAAAAATAAATTATGCTTGTGAAAAGTATGTAGCGGAAAGAAGTTCTGGGAAAAAGTCTGAAAGGAATTGAGAAGATTGAGCACCATATGAAAGAATGACTCATCAAAAGAGATATTCTATATTTATCCATTTGACATCGAAAAAGCTAATGTTTTTTGTTGGTTAGATATAAATGTGTAGCTCCTAAACAGAAATGTTTCAGAGATATTTTATTTTTAAGACATTCAGTAATACAGTTTAATTAATAGTAATAAATATCAATTCTTGACATCTTTCCATTTAGTGTGTTTTCACCAGTAGCTGCTGTGAATCTCACAGCAGCCTATCCATGTCAGTGAACACTGAGGCTCAAAGTTACATGAAGGATCCAAGGAGGGGTCTTGCTCTAATTCTAATGCTTTCCCCACTTAATGCCTTTTTTATGGTTTATATATGAGTAGAGTCAGCATCCATATTTTAAAGGAGCATCCATATTTTATTGAAAATAAAGCTTTTAGAGGGCAGTTATTATAAGTACATCACCTTTTTACATATATATTACATATATATTTATATTTATATATTTATAATATATCTTTGGTCTCAGTATGCAGCTTGGACTAGTAGTGAACCTCCTGTCTCAGCCTCCTCAGTTCTGGGATTAGAGACATGCACCACCACAATCAGTTCCAGGGCCTGCATGGCATGCAGTACTAGGGATTGAACTTGGGTCCTTATGCTTGCCATAGGTATTTAGACTGATGAGATATCTCCCCAGCTCCACTTACATCTTTACGTTTAAAATTTCAACCACTAGGGCCAATGAGATAACTCAGTGAACTAAGCTTAGGTAAGCATAGGGACCTGGGTTCGATCCTGGACACCACATACCATGCTGGTCCTGTCCTTCAGTGTGTTGAGCCAGCCATCAAGTCCAGATGAGGTGGCGCACGCCTGTAATCTCAGTGCTGGGGAGGCTGAAAACAGGAGAATCACTGAGTCTGAGCTGTGCATTAAGACCCTATACCAAATACATTAAAATTTCAACCACTGTTTTCATATTAAATCTCTCTTAAGTTTTAGGAATCTTGCTTGCACTTGATAGTCATAAGACATAAAAACCTATTCTGAATACTTGTACATTTTCTTTCTGAGATTTACGAAGTTACTATCAGCTGGGTGATAGCTTAGTGGCATACATGCCTTCCTGCCAAGTTGAAGGTCCTGACTTTGATCTTTGGTACCAAAAAATAAACCAACTAAAAGAAGAGAGAAGTTACTATTTATCAAGTGTGACAGTGCATGCAGAAACTGAGACAGGAGTATTGTGAGTTTGAGACTACAGTTAGACCCTGCCTCAAAAAAATGGGCCAGGGAGATAGATAGCTCAGTGGAATAAGTGCTTGCCTGGCAAGTGCAAGGTCCTGAGTGTAATCCCTGGTACCAAAAAAAAAAAAAAAAGGCCTTCTGCTTAAGCTTGTTCTTTTATTTACCTAAAAGTAGCTCTGAGTATAAGATTAAACATTGAATTTTATTTATGTAGATAAATTATGTTTATATATTTTCTGGTTACAGTATTCAGACTTTATGTATTTTCAGACTAATTGATTATTTAGTTGCTAGATTTCATAGCTTTTAGGCTTACTTCACATATGAAGTGAAAATGCCTTTTATGAAAAGCTGGGAAGAATGTTTTTAATGATAAGCTTTAGCTACTTTTGTAATAGTAAAGAAATACATAAAGTAGGCGAAAACCATCACTGATTTTGTCAAAAGGTAGAATTTGAAATCCTTTTGTTTGTAAAATCTATTCTAAATTATAAAATATTTATATACTGTATGATTTACTCTCAAATATTTTAATTTTGCAGTTCAGTGGTTTTAAGTATATCTATATTGTACAATTTTCAGAATTCTTTTGGCTTACAAAGCTAAAGTTTTATTCTCAGTAAGCACTACCCTCCACAGCTCTGGGAACCACCATTCTGCTTTCTGTCTACATCTTAGAAGAGGAGTCATACAATATTTGTGATTTTTAACTGCCTGACTTTATCAGAAAGACTCATGTGTTATAACATGCATCTGAATTTTCCTTCTTTTATTTCTTATGTGCTGTAAGAAAAACCCCTACAATGCCACTATATTATTCCCATTGCTTATAAACTATATTTTGCCCAATATTGTGTTGCAGCTTTCTTCCCACATCAATATTTATATACCATTATGTATATATAATTTGTTACTACACGTGGAGTACCCTTTATCCAAAATGCATAAGATTCAAAGCATTTGAAATTTCAGACTTTTTTTTTAGACTTCAGAATATTGTATATACATAAACAGATATCTTGGGGATGGTACCCAAGTGTAGACATAAAATTTGTGTTTAATGAATAAGGTATAATTGAAAGTAATTTAAAAAACCTTAGCTCACCTGTATGTTGACTACCACTCGTCATGTTAGGTCAAACATGGAATTTTCCCCTTTGACTTTCTCTCTTGGAAAGCTTTGGATCTTTGAAATTTTTTTTAAAGAATTTTTTATTTCATTTATTATTTTTTTTCTTGTTTCACAACCTTTGTTTGTTTATTCATTCATTTTTATGGCCGGCTCAGCCCACCCCAAGGTCAGTGCTAGCACAGCATGTGGTGCTGGGGATCGAACCGCGGTCCCTGAAGCCACCCAAGCTTCCCCAAGCAGGCACTTTAGACCACTGAGCCATCCCACCGGGCCCCTGGATCTTTGAACTTTTCAGATTTCAGAATTTTGGTTTAGTGACGCTCAATCTGTCTTAAGTATAGCATTTTTACTCTACAGAAGAAGGAGAGGCTTGGAGGAGAATGACTTAATTGAGGCAGCAGTGACAGGGACTAAAGTCTAGGACTGCTTGATCTGGAGTCGGGGTGGTTCATGTAGGTCAAGAGTGTGATTACTGCGGAAAATGAAGACTTTCTGAAGATAAGTTTCTGTGGAAACAAAGTAACCTGATTTTAATGCTTTTTCTTTCCTTTCAGTAGAGAAGCGTCACAACTTAATGTGTTTGGTTGCAGCAGGCACAGATGTTCATTTTTATACACATTCCCCAAAGATTACACTTTATGGTATTTCTCTGTGTTAAGACTCAGTTACTTTTAAGAAAATAGCAGTTGCTCTGATGAGGCATATATTTTCAGTGGTTTTTCAAAAAGCCATAGGTAAAACAACAAGAGGAAATCATCTACTTCTTATTTGAAGGATAATGAAACATGAAAACATTATCCATGTGAGCTTTCATAAATATGCCAAAGCCTGCAGGAAGCTGAGTCAGGTATCATGATCTGGAGAGCATGTGACAGAGTCGCATTTCAGAGCTAACCAAGACTTCAGATACTGTACATTTAGGACCATAAGGCTAGGTCCCGCAGACCCACCTCTTTTTTTTTTTTTTTTTCTTTTTCTCCTACCGTGAATTTGTATGTTAGTGAAATAGGAGTTGGCTGTAGGGCCAGGGATATAACTCAATGGCACAGTGCCTGCCTGGCAAGTGTGAGGTGCAAAGTAGTTGGCTGTCGTAGTGGTCAGCTGACAACGGGAAGAGAAGAGATAGGGAAGGGAAGCTAAGCATACGTGATGGCGGTGTTAAGTGAGACCTGTGTATGGGAAATGCTGTGATCATGTGTGAAGACTGCTTTGGGTGTGACAGTTGAAGGAAAGCTTTATTTATTTAATGTTTGTGGTACAGGGTCTCACTATGCCGCTTGGACTCATAGTGATCGTCCTGCTTTCAGCCTCCCCAGCGCTGAGGTTATAGGTGTATACCACCATGCCCGGACTCTGGCCAGCTTAGCCCGCTCTGTGGTGGGGCTGGTGCGGCCTGTGGTGCCTAAGATAGAACCATGGTCCCTGTGCTTGCCGAAGCAGGTGCTTAGTCTGCTGAGCTATCTCGCCAGCCCTCAAATTTTTGCTACTAGGCATGTTAGTAACTTTCTTTTTTTTTTTTTGTCTTTTTGAGTCAGGGTCTCACTGTGCAGTTGAGGCTGGCCTTGAGCTCACTTTTGTAGCCCAGGTTGGTCTCGAACTCGCACTGATCCTCCTGCCTCAGCCTCCCGAGTGCTGGGATTACAGGCGTGCGCCACCACGCCCGGCTTAGGCATGTTAGTAACTTTATTCCTTCTAATTTTACATTGAGATTAAGTAATGTGTATGTTTTATTGGTTAACTTCAAATACTTATTATTTTTATTTTTTACACTCATTTTGTGATAGAGTAAAAACATTAATGACTGGGATATTTTCTTCTACTTTCTATAACATTTGTTTTCCCTCCTCCTAGCAGTGACTATGTGGGATCACCTTCCTCAAGGCCTATGTAAGAAGAGAGCCCTGATACCTTAAGAGAGAGGTCTGTGCTTTTCAGTCACTGAGATCCTTGGATTCTGCCACCATTTAAAAAACCTTAACAAACAGATGGTGTCTATTGAGAAACAGCTCACAATTGGTCATCATTATGCTTTTTGCTCACTAAGGACAGTTCTTCACTTTGTCTTGGTTCTTTGTCATAGGGAATACATAGTCTAGGTCATGGCATGTTGGTTCGCTCATTTCATAGGGCTGTTTTATTTGGTTCTGTCTTAAAAGTTTTGAAGTATGGGAGTAAGGCTCGTTAACAGGAGGAGATGCACTTACTGTATAGGCATCTTCATCCAGAGAATCATTTTTGCTGTGTGTCTTCTCATACTTTGTGATGACCTTCGTGCTACCAACCAGAGGCTTTGGAGGAAATGCTGAGACTCTAGACTTCGTGCAGGCTGAAGTGGGCGGTAAGAAGCCTGGGAGAGTGCAGGATGAAAGGCGCTAGGTAAGTTTGCTCTAGGCTCAAGAGTGAGGGACATTGGACCAGGGAGAGATAGCTCAGCAGCATACGTGCCTACCCAGTGAGAACAAGGTCCTGACTTTGGTCCCCATTCCCCATCCCCCACCCCCCAAAAGTAAGGAGGAAATGGGCTGAGGCATAATTTTAAGGCATTTTGGCTTAGCTTTGGCACATAGGCAAGGAAAATGAAAATCGATGCTGTTTCTTTCATATGAGAGACCTAAGGAGTAAACAAGGAACAGAGTAGAGAATAAATATTAGAAGAAAGGACATGTTCAAAGGGGAACAGAGGGGAAAGGGTAGGGGAAATGGAAAGAAGGGTGAAAAAGAGAATAGAAAGAAAAGATAGAAACAACTCTAGTAAATGGGGAGGGAAAAATGATGGTAGAGGAAAAAGAATGGGAAAAAATAGAATCAAGATACAGAATTAAGTCTGAGCTGCATAACGAGACCAAATAAATATATAAATAAATTAAATAAATATTTTTTTAAAAAGACATTGTGTACAGATACAAATTCCATGTGATAAATGTGATCAATATGTATGACATACTGATGAAAATTAAAGTTAAGAAATGATTGAGGGGGAAACCTCTTATCATATCTGAAATGTGGAAGAACAGAGTAACCATTTATAATCCCACCTAAGTGGTTTAAAAACCTTTAGTAACAAAGTAAGTTATCATGTGGATTGGGAATTTATTTAAGTTATGGTCTTTGGATTTAAGAAGATTGAGTAGTAGGAGAGCTATGCTTACCTCCCTTTCTCGGTAGGGGACAGAGCTGCGGATTCACGTGGTAGAAACTCCAAATAGGAAAGTCATGTTTAGAGGAAGGTAAGCTCTACCCCGGAGCTGTCACTGCAGAAAACTGAGCACTCCTTGTCCCCTTCTCAAGTCCTGTCCTATCTTAAGTCCTAAAAAGAGGCTGTCAGAAGCTTTATTGTAGGCACCTTCACTGCGTAGTCCCCAGAGGTGTAGCTCACCCTCCAGTGTGCAAGGCCTCCAATCCTTGTTCCCAACTGTGTTTTATGAGTGTGTTTTGCCTGAGGCTGATTTCTTGGTGCCTTGTCTGTTAAACAGTGGTGATTTGCTAAGAACCTCAGCCCTCAACAACAGTGTAGTGAGTTAGGACAGCTCCCGTTTCCTGCTCTTGAGGAGTCTATTCCCAGTTCCCTAGGCAGCTAGAAAGAAGGGGTTTGGCTGGATGTAGATTAAATGTGTGTGTGTGTGTGTGTGTGTGTGTGTGTGTGTGTGTGTGGTGTGCGCATGTGCGCGTATGTTCATGTGTGTATAGGGAGTTACTTTAGTTTTCTCACCCAGCTGTAATGGCTCTCAAGTATAATCCTGGCTCATTAGAGTTGGATTAGAATTTAAAGAGCATCTAATTGAACTTTCATTTACCAGTGAGGGAACAGATATAGGATTGTCACAGAAAGGTAGAGGTAACGTTGGCTAGGTCATGGTTCCCTTAATTGAGTGACTATGCTTTTTTCAGTCTGAGTCATGAAGGGTTACAATGTCTTTGGGATCTGGGATGGGGTACAGGGGTGCAGCGTGCAGTTATTATAACTGCCGGCTCAGTACATTGTAGTTACAACAGCAACCCTTGGCCCACAGCCTAGAACTGGTGACCTGAGAAAAGCTTCTGTTCAAGCTAAGTTGTTAGGCGTTTTGGGAGGACTGTGATGTGAGGGTTTGGGGAGGAGGCATCTAGGCACACCAGCAAGCCTCTTTTCCTGACTTTGATATACAGATAGAGAAGATACTTCCGGAGGTGGGTCAGGGGATCTAGCTGAAGAGTTTCCCCAGAGAACTTTGAGCTTATTGTGAGGTGAACTTGCTGTGTCTTTGTGGTGTCTAGGCCAGCACTATCTACTATGCTATTTGGAGAACTGAGAAGTGGAGGAGGTTTCTGTGGTTGCTTCGTATGTAGTGGATGGTGCACATCCTGCTATGGCTATAGCTCTCTACCCTTGAGTATTTATCGCTGCCTAACTGGCTGGTACAACTTGCATTTTGAGCTATCCCCATGATTCTTCTCCTCTGTTGATTTTTCCATTTGTTGGAATTGAAAATAATGTATAAAAGACTTTTTATAAATTCTAAACAGAAATATCTGATAAACTGTAGTGTTGGTTTTATCAAGAAGAGTGGACCTAAATTTTAAAAGCCATTTTTATTTTTGCATCTGTTCTTTAAGCATCTGCTCTGCAGAGGCCATGTTGTTGAGTGATCAAACATAGAGGTTCAGTGTAGACTACAGATACACTACTTTGATGTACATAGCTAGTCACAGTATGTCAACTTAGGGAAGTTATTTATCTTCCAGGCCTCAATATAAAATGAGGGTAATACTTTTTAGATTTAAGGGTTAAATAAGTTAATACATGAATTGGAACAATACCTGAACAATGAATTAGAACATAAAGTAATATTTATATGTTAGACATTAACTATGTTCTTGAACATTGACTGAGGGCTTTTGTGAGTCTGTGACCATATTAAGGCTCAGAACAGTTTCAAAACTTGCTTAACATGATTTGGTTAGTAGGTGGCTAAGGTGAGACTGGAATCTTCCTTTGACTGAAAGTTTGGTTCTTGGGGCTGGCAAGATGATTCCTAAGCACTTGCTTAGGAAAGCTTAGGCAACCGCAGGGACCGTGGTTTGATCACTGGCACCACATGCTGCGCCAGCCGCACCCCTAGGGTAGGCTGAGCTGGCCATGATACCAAAGAAAAAAGAAAAGAAACAAAGAAGAAAGAAAGTTTGGTTCTTAACCACTCTGTTGAGTTTCTGACATCACCAAGGCTTTCTACCTATCTACTATTCTTTTCATCTGTCCTTCTCATTTAGATTTTCATCATGTTCTTATTCTATTAATAAACTGCATTTCTATAACATCTGCAATTTAAGAATTATCAAATTATAAAAGATTAAAATAAAACCACTCAGCAATTATATGAGAACTTTAAAAACCCATACCAATAGTATTGAATTATGAAAAGTTGAAGGTGTCATTCTTTGACATCTGATAATAGGAAAATCAGTATTTCTACATAAGCTCTGTGGAAATTAAATAGTTGTTATTAGGTATTTTGAGCATATTTGTTTGTTTTTTATTTTTTATATTATGTCCGGCTCAGCCTGCCCTGGGGGTGCGGCTGGTGCAGCATGTGGTACTGGGGTCCAACCACAGGCCTTGAGGTTGCCTAAGCTTGCCTAAGCAGGTGTTTTAGACTGCTGAGCTATCTTGCCAGCCCCATGAGCATATTTTTTTTAAACAATTACAATGTTAGTGTTGTAGCTGTTTGCACGTCTTAAGTACTAGGAATAAACCATACCATGCTTTATCATAGAAAGCTTCCCAGCCTGAACTCCCAACTAAGGAGAGAAAGCAAAGTAAGATGGGTGTTCTTGCAGGAGTGACAGGTGAGGTGGGTGAGTGTTAGCAGTTGTGACGGCAGAAAGACGCACTGACTAGATGACTGAGTAAAATGCTGTTTTTTCTCTTTACAGAGTTTTGGGGGAGATCTATTAAATCAGCGGTTCTCAACCTGTGGGTCACGAACCCGGTGGGGGTCGAAAGACCAAAACACGGGTCGCCTAAAGCCATCGGAAATCATAACTGTAGCAAAATTACAGTTTTGAAGTAGCCACCAAAATTATTTTTTTGGCTTAGAGTCACTGCAACATGAGGAACTGTATTGTGGGTTTGCAGCATTAGAAAGGTTGAGAACCACTGATAATTAAATGATATTGATCACAGAATGTTTGCATTGCTGTACTATATAATTTTGATATTGTTTTGAAAGTTACAAATCATATTTTGTAGTGTTGTCAACTTTGTAGTAATCATAGGTAGATACTATTCAGTGGACAGGAAAGCAAGGAAATGAAGCAAAACACATCACTAAAACCATTTTGAACAACCAATACTATACCTTCTTCAAAGTAGGTGCAATTTTGGGGGTTATTTAGTTCCCTTTACTTGGAAATTCTTTGAATATTTCTGTTACTTTGAGCAGGGAGGGGGAACAAACATAAAAATATGTATGGCACATCTTTTGACAAGACAAAGAATTTCCTAAGAAAGAAGTGGCCAGTGGTAAAGTTTATTTAAAGTTTTAGTTGGGACATATTCAAGATCAGAATGATTGCAGTGAAAGAAAAGATGACTCAGAGTATTTGGTAGTGTCACATTATAGACTATAATGAAATCTTTCTCAATGATATCCTTTAGAGCCTATAGCTATTTCTGGACTTTGGTAACTGAGCTAGAGGTCTTAGGTCCTAGGTTAGTTTTACTTTAAGAGGATTGTTGTTTTATCTTTATTGGGTTTTCAGGTTAGTCAAATGCATTTCAAGTTATCAGTTGTGTGTATGTGCTGTCAAATAAATGAACATAATGATAGTTTGGTAGAAGTTTGGATACTGACTCCTTTCAGGTTATGTGACTTTGTAACGCTGAGAACTTGGATGGAGGATTGATATCTTGTATTTTTTTTTTTTTTTTTACTTAGAGGATGAGAAAATTAATTTTCACATAATAAAATGTGAATGAAGTAGGGGATAGTAAGAGAGACTTTTGCAAGGATAATTTTAAAAGAACAGCCAAAGGAGAGGAGAGCCACAGCGGTTTCTGCTAGGGTTGAGATAAGCAGAAGTGTGTGTGTGTGTGTGTGTGTGTGTGTGTGTGTGTGTACTTGTTTAATGTCACATGGCAGGAGGCTTCCCCAAGCAACAGTTTCTCCAGGGAGCCATTTCTTTTTGTAGGTGGTAAAATTATACTTTGGAAAATACTGTTTCCTGCTTACTGTTTCATTATGGATTACACAGGTAAAATTAAATTTAAATTATATTCTGGCTACATAGAATTATGTAAAATGTAATGTTTGAATTTATATTATAATTATGTTGTTTTGTGTATAGTAAAATATATTAATTTATTCCTTATGGTTGTGATTGATGTAGGATGAACATTTGGAATTTCTTAGAGTTACTCTTTGTTTATTTTTCCATTTCAGTGTGAGTCATATTAGAACAGGTTTAACACCTGCATAGCTTGGTGTGGTGGTACATACCTATAATCCCATTACTCAGGAGGATGAGACAACAAAATTGTGAATCCTAGGGCAGCCTGGGCTACATAGTGAGACTGTGTCTCAAAAACAGGTTAAATACTGCAGCCCATAATTAACCCATGCTTTGAAGTACAAACATTTGAATTCAGGTTATGCCACACAAAGAACTAAATATGTACACAGTGAATTTTATTTGAGAACTCCAAAACAAAAAACTGGGTGTACTAATTTAGTGAGGGGAAGGAAATAAACCCACAGAAAGAGATACAGATACACTTGCTCTGGAGAAACCCTGAAAGGAGATATTATTATAGATTTATAGAACGAATCTACTTGGGGCAATTAATGTTACCTATCTTTTAGAAAATTAGCTCCACATATGATATATTGAAGCAGGAAAAGAACACAATTGATAGCCAAAGGTAAAGGAATTGGGTTTGTAGACTTCTGCTGAAAACCTTGCTATCAATGTTTTTAATTATAAATGTCTTTCCATCAAAATAAGAGAATTGTTAATTTTTTGTTTTGTTTTGTTTTCCTGTTTCTGGTATGTTGCCATTGAAACACTTCTCTGTTGTTGTATGTATTATAGCTTGTATTTAAGGATATAGCATGTGACTTTGTGTACTTTAGAGAAAGTACATACTGTAAGTTCTTGCACATTAATAAATACACTAAATTAATAACACATGTTATTCTTTTTATACTGAGTTTTACAAATATTTATACTTTTGAAAATATAGGTATAGTTAGTCTACAGTTTTTAAAAAAACATTCATCCTTGAAGTTCATGGGATAGTGAGTTACTTGGGGTTAAAAAAGAGAATCCATTGTGCTCCCAGCACTTCCGGAAAGGGGCTTTCTACTTGTGGCATCCTTGTGGAGTGGGGGACAGCTTCCAAATGAAAACTGATACTGATGATTCAAGAATTCTTGCGAACAAAGCCAAACAACAAGATGTTGTGTGTGTGGCCTTTACCATAGTCTTCTATATGATTTCCGTGTTATTTGCGTGATTTCACTTTGTTTCTTTCATGTATCTGTCGAAATGTTTACCTAAAAAAGGTAGCCCTACCTGGCAGATTTTATGAAGTAGCTCTCATAGTCAATCGTTCCTTTCCTTCTGATTTGTCTCTACCTTGATGGTGTGTATGACCCCCTGATAAATTGCATGAGCACAGGGAAAGCAGTTCTGGCCGTGCTTTGGAGTGCAGAGCAGCAGGTTCCCAGGAAGTACTTACGAGCAGTGTACAGATGGGATTCCTTGGAAAGTGATCTTTGATTTACCTTAAGATTTTCAGGGGGTGGTGAGACAGCTCAGTGGTCTAAAACACCTGCTTAGGCAAGCACGCAGGGGCCTCGGTTCGATCCCCAGCACCACATGCCGCCCAGCCCTGACCCAGAGAGGGCTGAACCAGCCACAAGGAAAATCGGCTCAGTATTTATTAATAGCTTTTTAATTTTGCAATAATTATTTTGGTTATTAATCTTTTCTTTGATAGCTAATTTTATTCTGAAATTAATAGTAGTACTAATGAATGGAAGCGAAAAATTGTAGGCAGGAATAGAGTAAATCCAAAGGTCACTTTGGTTTTGAATGGTGATGGGAAGGTGATGAGCTCAGACCTGCTTTTCACTCCTTCATTTACTTTCATATTTTCCTTGGGCAGTACATTAACATTTGGGTTCATTCTCTGAGCTGAGCAGAGAGAAATTTTAAGAAAATTATTTTGGAAAACTTTTGTATTTTTATGGTGGTGGATCATCAGTAGTGTGAATCCAAGCCTTCTGAAGAATTTAGGAGCCCTTCACACCTGGAGATCTCAGAAGGTTTCTTAGAAGTCATATGATGATTTGGACCCAGTGTTGTTGATAAGTGAGGTGCCCAGTATTTTTAGCATATTTATCGATTCTGTTTCGTTGTTTTAGAGGTAAGTATCTTAAAAAATGTTGTGGTCTAGCCGGGCGTGGTGGCTCACGCCTGTAATCCCAGCACTTGGGAGGCTGAGGCAGGAGGATCGTTGTGAGTTCGAGACCAGCCTGGGCTACAAAAGTGAGCTCAAAGCCAGCCTGAACTGCACAGTGAGACCCTGTCTCAAAAAGCAAAAAAAAAAAAAAAAAAAAAAAAAATGTTGTGGTCTTTTACTTATTGGGTGTTTTGTTTCATTGGGTACTAGAAATCAAACTCAGAACCTTACACTTGCCAGGCAGGTGCTGTGCCACTAAGCTATCTCCTGGGCTCTTAACTGACTCTTTGAAGTCTGTACAAAAATAAATATAGGCCCTCAGAAAAGCGCATTTTCATGTACATGTATGTACCGAAGTAGGAGTTGAAAAAGCCATGTACATGCTTTGAGAAAGCAGTTGTAACGTGTAGATCATGGTCTCTGTTAGAGAGGTTGCTTGGGAACCTTTTGCCCATTCTCACTCCTCCTTTGCTTCTCTAGGGACCACATCTGGCTAGTCCCTACTTGCATGACAACTTTAATGGAAAACATTTTATTTGCAGTGCTGGGATTGAACCCAGCTATGTTGTATATGACAGTCATGTGCCCTGTCACCAAGTCGCATCCCTTACCCCACATACAACATCTTTTGTGCAGCTTAAAATAGATCTTTCACAGGGTAAAACAATAAAATTTATTATGTAAGGTAATTTTTGGGTATAGGTTCGATCATTTTGAAATCTTTTTCCCTTTCCAACTTGTACAGTTAAATCTCCTCACCATTATTCATATTCCCCCTTAGCTGTTGAACTGATTATTTTTGAAACGATACATTATTATTAATTTGTGATTTTACTTATTTATTTTTGAGAAAGAGTCTCACCATATAGTTCAGCCTGGCTTTGTACTCACTGTGTAGCCCAGGTTGACCCTGAACTCATAGTGATACTCCTGCCTCAGCCTTCTGAGTGCTGGGAATACAAGCATGCAAAGTATGCCCTATTCAATTTGGAGTTTTATTAATACTATGACTTTTGATAGTATTCTTTGTTATTTTTTAGTTTTCTCTGGTGACTTTCTCTTTTAAGCTTTTTTCTTCTACATGTTGAGTTGATTTGTCTTCATTTTATCTCAGTTTAATCTTTAAGATGCTATATAATTTTGGCAGTTATTTATTTATTTTCAAGAGACATTATTATAGAGCAATTGGCTGCCGGAGTTTGCATCTCAGAATACTATTCACTACTGGTATGACTTTGGCAAACTATTAGCCATGTGTCTAATGTGGATAATTATGTCTATCTCTTAGGTTGTTAACAATATTAAATGATGTAATAAATGTAAATTTCCCAGAATAGGGTCAGACACATAGTAAGCAGGAAATACTAACTATTGTCATTCTTTTCTGCAACAAGGGATTGGTTTGTATCTTATTGGTTTGTAGCATCATAATACTTTTTTTCATAATGGTTTAACATTTTCAGTACAGTGAAGGTCAAGATACTTTGAATAAATTCTGGTACATTAATACAGTAAATTTTTACGGAGCCATTAACAAGATGAGGTAGACCTACATTACATATAGTGATCAGAAATGCTGCTAATTACTTTTAGAGGGTAATTTGCAGTTCCATATGAGTATCACAACTTAATGTTTACAAACTGTATGTTAAGACAGGTCTTTATATGCAAGAGAAATTATTGGAAAAGATATGTACTTTGGGTGAACTGAATAGTAAAATTTTTGCTTATGGTGAATTCTAATGAAAGTTTATATGCTATTTCTAGGAATGTGTCCTTTTTCTATTTTGTATATTTTTGGTACCAGGAGGAAAACTTGCAATCTTGCACTTGCCAGGCAGGCATTGTGTTGCTGAGCTATATCCTTGGCCCCTTAGTAATATATTTTTAACTTTTATTTGTCCAGTGAGTAGTGACAAAGTGTTACTGCCTTCAGTTTTTTTGTATGGGTTGATTAAAAGTAAATTTGTTGGCCACAGAATGCTCACTCATACCCAGGTACATTCAGGTATGTATACAATGCTTGAGTTACTCCAGAAAGTGATACAAATTCTGAGAAGGCAAAAGAAAAAAACATATACATAAATGTACAGCACTTCTGTCACATTCGTAAAATAGTTGTACAATAGCTAGTCATGTCATTATTAAAATTTGGGTACTCTGCCAGGCAGTGTTTCTCTGTGAGTACATTTGTGTGCATATAAATACCCAGATTATGTGTACAACAGTATGTATGCTCTTCCAGTTTTGATTGAGGGTGTGCAGCTCCTGATATGTCAATCTACCATAGCTTAGACAAAATAGCCATGAGCTGTTTCTTAACTACTTTTACCTTCTCTGTGGTCCTGGGGTCCAAATCTGAGGACACACAAGCTTGGCTATTTCTGTGCCACTGAGCCACGCCCTGGGCCTTAACTACTTTTGAAGATTTTTGCTTTTGTTTTTGGATTCTTTATTCCCTTGAAAAGTTTTATTTGCTACAATAAAACCCGAGAACCCTGATCTGCATATCGTTGTGGTGAGTTTGTATAAAGCCAGTATTTAAATTTCTTTGAAGTCTCTCAGTGCCTGGTATCTCAGGATGAGGAGCCCTTCAGGAGAGAGCATGTATATGTGGCTTTTGGTCTTGTGCATTTTGTGACAAAGGAATTCCCCTTTGAATCGTGCTGCGCCCCTGAAGCCCCTGGAGCCTCTGGCCCAAGCAGCACAGTCAGTCTGTGCAGTGTCCCTGACGTCATCTAGCGTATGCATGAGCCCTGCTATTGTCTTACAGCTACAGCAGGGCTGAGGGTTGCAGTATTTGCTGTGGCCACTGCACCCAGTCCTGCCCCCGCTGCTACCTGGTCTTGCTTCACTGCATCCCAGAAGAGCCACGTTGCCTTCCTTTGCCTAGTGGATTTTCAGAAGCAGCTGTTCAGCTCCGGGTGCTGTTGGAGACCTTGCTTTTCATTCACCGGGAGAAAACTGCAGCTCCTAAGAGGAGAATCTGGCAGCTGGACACAGCTCGGGCTGCATTGTCTGGCTTCATGACCCCTGCTGTGTAGTCGGCTCATCTCTGCACTCTCACAGGCACACTTTCTTTTCTTTTTCTTCCTTCCTTTTTTTTTTCTTTCTTCCAAAAAAAAAATTTTAAAACCGGCTTGGGGAGCCAGCCATGTTTGGCACTGAATCTTCATGTAAGTAAATGGATTACACTTCTCTGTTACTTAGAAATCTGCTTTCTGTCATCGTTTTGTGGGCTTGGCATTCTTATCGCTTTTCTTAGGTCATTAATGATGTTAGTGTTTTGGGTCTAAATACGGGAAGACTGGCCTCAGAAGGTGCTCCCCTTCCCGGGGCTCCTCATTCTTAAGGGTAGGGATGGCAATGTGACAGAAACCCGGCCTGCAGAAGGGAGGTGGGAAGACCAGACCCAGCAGCTCTCTGGAATGTGCTAATTGATGGGATAAGGCCTGTCACTGATCTATTGTTGCGGGTTTAGGATGGGGCTCAAATCCTAAAATAGCTGCTGGAAGAGTTGAGCTGATGGTGTTTATAGAAAAAGGAAGGGCTTACATTTTTCATCTAGGAGAGAAAAGGATACCATTATATACTCTTCTTATTTTTTAAAAAAACAGATTAAATATGTAGGTTTAAAAATAGCCTTGTGTTTGAAGGTTGGTTTGCTTTCACGGTGGCTCCACTTCTATAATGTTGGTCAGCCTCACTGTCCGGCAGCACCATATCTATCTGAAAACTTACACAGTGAAACTGCTGTGGTGCAGAGCAGGCCTTGCACAATGGGCTGCGCTGGACAGCAATTGTAGACATCTGAAAACCGGTATCTAAAATGTGATAACTTGCCTGATGACTATTTAATGTTGGGGACAGGCTAATGTAATTTGCCCGTGCAGTTGTATAGGTTTTGCAGAATGTTTTGTCATTATCTGTAAACAAAGGTGACAGTTGAGAATTTCTGAAGATATTCAATCTACTGGCCTAGGGCATTAAACAGCAGCATTACGTTTGGGGAATTGGTTGCTTATGGACTAGTAATTTGCTTTACTTTCTGATTTTAGGTGTCAGTGTGACTATTTATGTAGCTGATGATTGCTGTAGAGTAGTAGTTTTTCAAGAGAGCTAATAAATCTGAGTTCTTTTATGTCTTGATTGGCTTTTCTAAAGGATTATTTTTATTGTTTCATTAGGGAAGCTTCTCCTATCTGAAATTATTACTCTGCCTAATAAAGTCAAAGACAGAATAATGGTAAGATGTAATATCTCATTCAGCATATGACAGTACTGTTTCCCTAATAATTGAAGATAACTTTGAGTGCAATTACAGTACATTCAGAATCATTTTCACCCAAGACACAGAAGTGGACCAGTAAGTGCCAGACACCTCATAGTTTCATTTCACTCATAGAATTTTGTTTGTGTAGGAACCTAGGAATGGGTAGAAATATTTATCTTGTTTACTGAAGGAAAACTACTTCTATCATTTTATTAAGGACTTGGAAGGTGAAACTCAGTGTGAGAGACTTTGGGCTCTTGAGGCCAGGGTTGCTACCCTGTTTCACCTGTTCTAATCAAGCAGACAGACAGCCTTTTGTGATCATCAAACCTGATCTTTTGATAGTATTCTTGTTCTGTGTCTGAAAACAAAAGTGTTGTACTCTATCTTTATAAAAATGCTAGCTGTTTTTTTGGTCTCTGTAACTACTAGATTACTGAACAGAATAGAATATCATTAAGAAGACAATATTATCATGTAGATATTTAGTGTTCTTTTTGTTGTTGTTTAGTGGAATGTTAAGTATTATTTCTTGCTTGTACTGAAATGCCCATAGACAGATTTATACTGTTAAGGGGCACTAAAGGTGGAAAATGGATGCTTTTTTTAGATGATATCTTAAGTCTGTATTTAGAGTTACAAAAAGTGTGTTTTCTTTGTGTCTTTCAAGCATAGCTTTCTAGGCCTTTGATTTCCACCTTTTGGAAGTTATTTCATAGGCTTGAAACTGTTTAGTACATGCATAAAAAGGTCACATTTGAAATTCTAATTAGTTTAAAGGGGTTTCCTTACCACCTGTGGTCTTTTTACTAAACTGTCTTAAGAAATATTTAATTATCTGCTCTCTATGCAGTACAATAAGTCATGGGAAAGTTTTTTTGTCACTTATTCTAAATGTTTTTCAGTTCTTACTATTTATGATTTTCAGTTATACTTCCTATTTATATCACATGTTTTTATTTTTAAATTCAAGTGTGATTTAAGTATGGCAAAATGCATAAATATGCAATTCAGTGCATTTTTGCCCATGTTTACACCTGAGGAACCACTATCCAAATCCAAACAGAACATTTCCTTTTGCCCAGGAAGTTCTGTTGTGGCCCTTCCTAGTCAGTATTTCTTCTCCCATGTGCCAAAAGGGATTACCATTCTGGCTTCTGATGCCATAGTTTTACTTTGCAAGTGGCCCTTTTTGATTTTCTTTCTTTCTTTCCACTTTTCTCTTTGCCTACCACAGAAAGACATGTCTTTATTCTCAGATATTGGCTTAATTAAGTTGACTTCATGTTTTGACCATTAAGTCAAAAATTTGCAGTAAACTGAGTATCATATAACATGTCATGCATGAGGCAAGTACTATTGTTTGACTTAAAAAGTTTTCAAACCACAGAAAATGTGTATACTCCAATTCATCAAAATTGAAGTATTACACAAATATGGCAACAGAATTTATGCCTAACATTATTTTAGCCACTACCTTTCGTGGTACCAGTTTTATGTCTGTCCTTTAATACATAGGAACCTCCCATAGTTTTATAGATCAGTCATCATTTATTTTGGGCATGCTTTTGCATTAGTAGGCTGATCATTACAAAGTGGGAAATATAGTTAAGCCTGAGGCGTTCTTTGCCTTTGTTTATTAACATTTTTATGTATCTCACTGAGCTTTTACTTTACTGAAATTTCCCACGTATAAAAATGAAAGTAGTATGTCTGTTCTTTATCTACTTTGAAGAAATGAAATTTTGGCTTCTGGGGTCAAACTAATTTAGTTATAAGAAGAAAGTATTATCAATAAAGTTTTATTGAAGAAGGTGTTCATTAAAATACATTTTTGGGGTATTTGATTTAATGATAGTTTATATTTAAAATAAATCAGTTGAATTTCTCAGTATTAAAAATTTTCTATGTAAAACAAATTTCATCTGTTTTGTGGAATAAGGAAAGCTGGTTAGAAGACAAAATATACGTAAGAAAAACTGGTTTTGGTTACATCCTCCTTCATAAAGTTAGTTGTTCTCTGAAAATAGACACTTTAAATATGGTGAGCTTTCACTTGTTCAGTTCTCCTTTTTTCCCCTTTCCCATGTTTACTTCTTTACTTCTCAACGGTGCTACTGAAGGGTACCATATAAGTATGATGTGGTGGGAATTGTATCTGGTGTAGTGCATTATGATGTCATCAAAAACCTAGCCGGGCATGGTGGCACACGCCTGTAATCCCAGCATTTGGGAGGCTGAGGCAGGAGGATTGGTGCGAGTTTGAGACCAGCCTGAGCTACAAAAATGAGCCTGAGGCCAGCCTGAACTGCATAGTGAGACCCTGAATCATTAACACAGGGGAAAAAACAAACAAACAAAAAAAACCCCTGCCTTTTTAGCCCAGTGAGGCTGCTGGGAAATAGTGCATATAACCTAATGAGAAACAGTGTATACCTGGGGCAAACAGCATCATTTTATTCTTCTTCCCCAGATTTTACTGTACTTACAATAAACTAAAGAGAATATCTGAGCATCTTTGGCAGAGGAAAGAAATCCCTGAAGTACCAACAAATGGTAATGTCAGATCCACCCGGCCGAGCTTCACGGAGATGGAAAACTGATAGATGAGCAGTTAGGAGATCGAGGTTTCTCCTTAGTTTTGGTATGATGGGTTCACACATCTCCCCTTTCATAATTTGAGTAGGTAGCCAGACTCCGAGGTAGATTTGAGTATGTGCCCCTAAATGATCTGTCTGTGATAGGCACCAGAAGTTCAGTAGTTGCTTTTTATTTACATCATTGACAAGTGCATTAAATTGGAGCTGTCTGCTTTTCAGTTCCTCACAACTTTCATCTTGCTGTTAGTATTTAGCAATGTTGGATTTTAGATGCTTTCGTTTGATTTAAAGCAGAAGAGACATACTTAAATGTGTATGTGAAATCTCTCCTCTAGGCATGCAGTTAGATCATTATATGTAAAAAATATTATTTCATGTTTTAGTTTAGTAAGAATATCACAAACTGGGCCTGGCAGGATGGCTCAGTGGTCTAAAGTGCCTGCTTAGGAAAGCTTGGGCGGCTGCAGGGACTGCGGGTTCGATCCCTGGCACCACATGCTGCGCCAGCCCTGCCCTCAGGGCAGGCTGAGCCGGCCATAAAAATAAATAAATAAACAAACAAAAGTTTTCAAACAAGAAAAAACATAAAATTAAAAAAAAGAATATCACAAACTGTTGTTTTACAGATAAGAAAAAGTAATCATGAATTGCAGAGATTTGTGCTGGAATATGGTTGCATTATAGTTTGGAAAGTTAAATGTCGTAACTTTTTTACTTATTTACTGTGTCATCTTCTGGCAACATAAATTTTCCTTTTTACTTTTTAGAATCAAGAGAATATTTTAAACTAAGAAATAACTTTTCTTCTGGATGTTTGTATACTTATTTCAATCATACAAAAATGAAATAAAAATATCCAATAGTTTCTTACTTCCACTTCAGTATTTAGTCTCCCTATTAGTTTGTAATTTGTTCAGCAGAGACTACATGAATTTTCAGTGATTTGTTGTTTTCATTGTCACAGTGGACTAGATTCATATCCTGTATAAACTCTGGGGTAGGGGGTTGGGAGGGTCCGTCAGTCAAAATTACCATATATGGAAACTCATAGAATCTCCATGGAATTACAGAGGATGTAAATAGGAGTCATTGTTGTTATGGATTGTTGAGCTAGAAAAGCCAATGATCACATGTGTATTTTAAAAATAAAAATAGTAATTGCATTAAATACTTGAAATACTATTAAAATTTCAGTGTGATGTATGGAATGCTCGACTGTGAATTATGTGGTCATTTTTGTTTGCTGTCTTTTTAAACAGTATTGATTTCCCTCTATGTTTTCCTAATTAGTGTCAGGCAGTGGTTCTCAACCTTTCTAATGCTGTGACCCCACAATACAGTTCCTCATGTTGCGGTGACCCCAAACCAAAAAATAATTTTGGTGGCTACTTCAAAACTGTAATTTTGCTACAGTTATGATTCGGAATGGCCTTAGGCAACCCCTGTGTTTTGGTCGTTCGACCCCCGCTGAGGTCTCAACCCACAGGTTGAGAATCGCTGGTGTAAGGCATTAATACACTTCTGAGCTACATCCTCAACCCTTTCCTAATTTTTTATTTTCAGACAAGATCTTGTTCATTTGCTAAGTTGTCTATGCTGGGCTTGATCTTATGATCAAGTCTTGTGGCTCAGTCTCCTGAAGTGCTAGGGTTGTAGGTACACACCACCATGCCTAGCTAGTAATCTGTTTTTAGGTAGAAAATATATAGACTGTTAATTAAAAGTCACACTTGCTGAGCTAGAATAGGAAATTACAAGATTTTTAGGTTATATGTTATTTGTATTAATCATGCAGTCAGGTGGTTATGAGTTGGGAAAAAGAGGCAGCTTAATGCATGTTGTAGAAATGGCAGCAGTCAGTCACATGCCAGAAACAGCAGCTACTCCAGCTGTCAGTTGCCTGGATCTAAACCGTAGTTCTGTTGTGTACTACTAGGCTTTGACCATCCATCCAGCTCCAAGTATACTTCCTTAATGAACTCTTGGTGTTAGGGAATTAGCCTTTGATGGCCAGGACATCTCATAAGGGAGTCCTTACCAAGGAACCTCTGTGGAGAGTAGCATCCAGCAGTACAAAAGACTGACTGAAGAAAGGGAGATCTCACCTCCTAAGACTGGGTAGAAAATTTGAGGGCCATTATGGGGATCTGTGAAGGGATGAAACTCCGTAGTGTGGGCTGAAGTGGACCATGGCTGGCAGATGCCCAGCATATTTCTCCCTTCTAGTCACTCCTGTGGTAGGCATACTAGCCGGTCACAGCACTCCTTAGAGTGGCTTAAGCCACGGAAATTTGCAATGTTCTCCCCTTAAAATACTTTACGAGAGTAAATGTTTTCCATGTCATTGGAATAGTCATTTAAGTGAATATTTAAATAAACTTACAAGAACCTACTGAATAAAGAAAAAATTAAGTGCTTCAGAAATAAATACAGAAAAACATTAAGTGCTTCAGTGTGTTTAGATGCTAAATAAGCAATTTGTGTTGTGTTAAGATGCTTGGTGACATCAGTGGGCTAATGACTCAGAGCCATCACAGGTTTCCTTTGAATGAAATTTGTAACAGTTTCAAGCTATATCCCAGTAACTAGCTAGGTACCTGGCATATATGACTCAATGAATGACTTTTATGAATTTTAATATATTATGAATTAATGTGTTCTTGAAAATATGGCACATGGGGAATAACACTAAGTTTAATAAAATTTTCTAGGCTAAAAAGCATATCTCATGTTATTGGTACATGTCAGCGAGCAATGCTTATCCTTGAAAGTTGGACCAGTGGGCACAAATGCAACAGAGCATGTAAATTTTTGTTATTGAGCTCACATTCGTTGTGGATAAACTGCCATATGCTGATAATATGTCCTATGCTGGTAGATTGGCTATGGCTGACCTAATGTTCACTTACCATTTTTGTTATTTTTACTTTATTGTGTCATTATGACACTTTATGTGAACTGTGAGTATATTCATCCTCTCTCACCATTTTTCAAGATTTCAGCGATAATAATGAGCTACTACAATGATCAATTTATTTATAGTATGAAAATAGAATCATTTATTTACAATTCCGTTATAATTCCTGGACTGGAAAAACTACCTTACATTTGTTCTTCATGTTTTCACACTGTTAAAGTCAGGCTTTGGGCTTATGCTGGGTAGTAGAAAGCCTGATTAGAATATATGTATGAATTAGGAAATCAGAGTAACTCTGTTGGATTATTGTTTACTACTTCTTCTCCCAGGGCTATTTCTAGAACACTTAGGATTGGGAAAAGGCTTTTGATGGGTTCTGGCCTAGAGATACACATGGATATTCCAACCATGGTCCTCTCTCAGAAGCGTGGAATTTCTCATCTGAAATGCTTCTTGGATTATTTCAGTCTAGTACTAACTTAGTTATCTGTAGTTATGTAACAGACTGCAAATTACCCCACCCATAGTAGCTTAAAATGAGCTCACGGTTCTTTGGGTTGAGTGGCTTTTATTGGTGGTTTTCATCAGGCGGTTGTGATCAGAGTTCTATTCATCCTTTAAAGGCAGGCTAATCTGGCTAGCTGTGGCTGTTGGCCATCAACTTGGACTGTCTACTCAATTGGGGCTGGATGCTGACTCACCTCAGAAGGAGTATAGAAATAAATGCCTATTATTGCCTTCTTCATGTGGCTCAAGGTTCTTGTAGGACTGGTGTTAGTTTTAGGAAACATTCTGTGACCAAGAGACTAGGGTAGAAGTTCTGAAGTTTCCTGTAAACTAGCCTCAGAAGTCTTAGCTATCACATCCATTGCATTATATTTGCCATGTAAATTAGCCAGGTTTGAAGGGAAAGGAATTAGAAAAACTGACCCTCTGTTCCTTCTTTGTTTCTTCAGTACTGTGGATTGAATAATCCAGGGGCTTTATACTGAGCCACACCCTATTTCTTTTAAATTTTTGAGACAGGTGTTCCTAAGTCACTAAATTGCCTTAGTGAGGCTTGAATTGGAATCTTCTGCCTCAGTAGACTTCTCGTGGCCAAGTCTTATTGTAAAAGAGAACATAATATTGGAATATCATACTGGCCATTCTTGGAAAATAGTTCACTTCAACTAGTTTTCAAACTGTACTCCATGAAATAGTCCTCTTCAGGTATTGTTGAGATTTCATAAGTTGGGGAATCTATGGGCTTTTTATATAAAGGGCAAGAAAGTGGCTATTTTAAACTGTTTCCTTTGCCATCACTCAATTCTGCCATTTTGAGATTAAAAACATCTATAGATAAATTCGCATGGCTGTGTTCCTCTAAAACTTTATTTTTGGACACTGAAATTTTAAAATTTTATATATAAAAGGTAGTGTTCTTTAAAATGCAAAAATGGTTTTTAATTTTTAAATTTTTAATTATGTAAAATATGAGAATAACATACATTCACATATTTTGAATAATTTTGATATATTGAAAATACTGGGCTGGGGAGATAGCTCCGAGGCACAAGTGCCTGCTGGGCAAGTGCAAGGTCGTGAGTTCGAACCCTGGTCCCACAAAAAAAAAAAAAAAAAATACTTGTTTGGTGTGCTAGACACTGAACCCAGTGTTATTCTAATCTGTTCTGTGTCACACTAGGTAAAAAATTAAAGTGGCGAGACTTTCTTTTTCATTCAGTTCCACAGATACTGAATTTAGCAGAATCGCATTAGTAAAAGTTAGCCACGAGAGAGTAAAAAGCTTTGAAGACACGCTTCCTGGGCAGCTGGGCATTGGGTGAGGCAGACAGTGAGGTAGCCAGTAGGCAGGGAGAACAGAGGGCAGTGATATTAGGACCAGGCAGGGCAGCGTAGGTGGGACATGTTTGGTACCAGTGCATATCATTGAAAAATTGGCTCTGATTTGAATTGACATGTAGAATATGGTAAAATAAACCAGCTTTTTCTTTAAATAGCTTTATTGATGAATAATTTGCATGATGAAACAGTGTATCTACTTTCAGTGTACAGTTTGATGAATTTTGACAAATATTTATGCATATGTATACATCATTGTAATCAAGACAAGGAACATTTTTATTTCTCTAGACCCTTGCACTTCTGTACAGTCAATCTCCGTATCTAGAGTTTCATTTAAATTGAACTGTGAAGTAATATTTCATTTGTGTTGACCTCTTTTGTTGTAATAATATTTTCACCCTTGTAGTGTCAGCTGTTTCTGTTGCTGGGTAGTAGAAAAAATGCGATTGGTTCATTGCTGAGTGATACCTCTCCTGGATTCTTACAAATAAAGCTGCTATATAAACACTCATGTATAATTCTTTATCTGAACATATCTTTTCATTTTTCTTTCTCAACAGTTGCATATTTGGAAATGCAGTTGTCGACAAACTGCTAAACCATTTTCCGGGATGATTATACATTTTGCTTTTCCACCAGGAATGTATACAAGTTTATTTGCTTCACACCTTTGCCAATATTTTTTATGATCAAGCTTTCTAATTTTTGCAATTTAATAGATGTGCAATTTGGGTGATTTTAATTTGCATTTTTCTCATTCTTAAAGATGTTGAAAGTTATACATATTGTCATTTATGTATCTTTTATGGTGAAATGTCTACTTTTATTTATTTATTTATTTATACCGGATTAAGGACTACTTACTGCCTTTATGTACAGACAACTCAAGAGCATGCTTAGCCCAGTTTAGTAGCGAGCTCTTCAGCCTTTGTTTTCTCCAGCTTGGCAATAAGGACCACAGGTTTTGGACCCAGAATGTTGCCTCCCCAGTGAGGGCGGATCCCATCCTATCTGTCATTGTAGTTGGTGCTGATAGCCTCCACCAGCTTAGCCTGTGCGCCTTTGTCTTCCAAGTTGACTGACATGAAGGCAATAGTAGTACAGGTCTTGCTGTACCAGACCAGTTGCCCCAGCCAAGCCTTTCCCTTGATGATGCAGTAAGGGACCCCCATCGTGTGACACAGGGCAGGCAGGAACACCACCAGCTTGTGGGGTCCACGTCGTGTGCAATCACCAGGAGTTGAGCCTTCTTGTTCTTTACCAGAGTGGTGACAGTGTGGACACTTGCTCTGAGGACCAGTGGCCTCTTAGTGGCGACATCCCCTTTGCCAGCAGCTTTCTTCTCTGCCTGGGCCAACAGCCTCTGTTTCTTCTCTTGCTTGGTCTCTTTACTTGTAGGTGAGCATAAGCAGCTGGGTAGCTGTTTGGCAGTCCAAGGCCTGGGTAAACTGGTTCATTGCAGGGGCACCTTTGGCTGCTTGTACAGGGTGGCCTTCTGTCACTGCAGCTGGATGTAGTGGGGTCATTTGACAAAGCAGGTGAAGTCTCTCTTGGGCTGGATGTCCTGTCCAGTGCCAAAATTCTTCAGCCTCTTCGTGAACAGGGGCTCTACCACCTTCTTGGCCTCCTGCTTCTTCACGACAGCAGGGGCCGGGGCCACCTTCTTGCCCTTGGCCTTCTTCCCTTTTCGCATCTCGGCTGGCTGGCAGAAAGAAATTGTGAAATGTCTGTTTAAATAATTTGTCTACTTAGATATCAGTTTAACTTGTTACTGAACTTTGAGAGTTCACACATCTTGGCAGATATACAGGTACGTATGTACATATATAATATTCTCTTACAGTCTGTTTTTTTGTTTGTTTTCTTAAGCTTTAGATTTTAATGAAGTCTAGTCCAATTTGTATGCTATGTAAAAACAAAAAATTTTTAGTCTAACTTAAGGTTGTGAAGATTCTTTTCCTTTATTTTCTTCTGGATGTTCTATATTTTGCTTCTATGTGTATACATCTTCAGTAAATTTTTATGTATAGGGGCTGGGGAGATAGCTCTGTGGCACAAGTGCCTTCCTGGCAAGTGCAAGGTCATGAGTTCGAACCCCGGTCCCACACAAACACAAAAAATTATATATAATGTGAGTCAACAGTGCATTGTCATTTTTTTTCACTAAATGAACATTCAGTTATTCTAGCACTGTGTCCTGGAAAGGCTATCCTTTTCCCCATAGAATTGGCAACTTTATAAAAAATACCAGTTGACCATATTTCTGTTTTATCTCAGGGATCTGGTATTCACTGTTAGGCCAGTACCATGATCTTTCCTGCTACAGCACTATGACCATTTTTAAAATCAGTACTAGACCAGATGTGGTGAAATGCCTGTTTATGTTCTTACTGAACTTTTAGAGTTCACATATTTTGTCAGATATACAGGTGTGTATGTACATATACAATATTCTCTTACAATCTGTTTTTTTTTTTTTTTTAATCATTTTCCTAAGCTTTAAATTCGATTTATCCTGTAACCCCGTGCTGGGGAGACTGCAAACAGGGTCACTGTGAGTCCAAGCTATGTAGTAAGACCCTGTACAAATACATTTTAAAAAATCAAATTAAAAAATAATTTAAAAAAGAAAAAAAATAAATAACTCAGTACTATAAGAGCTCTGAATCTACTCTACTTAAACATTCTTTTGGCCATACTGTATTTCTTTAATAACCTTACACAATTTTAAATTTGCTTGTCAGTTTTTTGTAAAAACGCCTGAGATTTTCATTGATGTAATTCATGTGTAGAGCAATTTTGAAGGAAGAGATTGACACTTTAGCAATATCATCTTCTAATTCAAGTATGAACTATATTTTATTACTTCATTTATGTCTGTGATCTTTCTGAGCAACAGAGAAACTAGTTATGAAATTGCAAAAATATGTAGGGTTGTTATCATTAATAATAAATGTTTATTCAACTTAGAGTAACTCATACCATCTACCAAACAGTATTTTCACAGGAAAATACTGCATGGTGAAATGTTAAAGTGATGATTGTAGAAAACTTGATTATTTCAAATTTGGAGGACTTTAGTGTATTTAAAAGTCTTAAATACACTAAAAAATCCAAGAGTTCACTAAACAAATACTGTCATGAATAAGTATTTAAGAATATATAGATAAGAATGGTTTGTCCTAGAACACTTAAAATTATGGTCATATTCATGATCATGCATATTCTGCTTTTATATCTTTAAGATATTTGTTTTCTCAACAGAACGGATTCCTTCTTGTGTTTCCTATGTCTTAGGATGCTGCTTCATTCTATTTACATGTATTTCAACTCTAGTTTTTGCCTAGTGACATTTCTTTAATTAGAAAAATCTGAATTGTGAATTTTTGTACTCAGAACCAGGATCTTTTTATCAAAGGAGTTCTGCTTAATTTTGGCTTATCAGAAAGAAATGTAAGAACATGTTTTAAGAACCCGATAAATCTGTGAATCCTGGTGATTTCAAGAGATTTGAAGCTAAACCTCCTTTAAAATAGATTAATAAGCATGACAGTTGTCATGTTGAAAAATTAAATAGAACTTGGATTTATCTTTCTAAGGCCATTTTCTAATTGTTTGACATCACTTGTAATACTCATCAGAAATCCTCAAACTCCATGTGGCTGAGGTAGTGTATTGTGTATATACATTATACATATGAATGTACCTAAAGCTACTAATGTCAGGTTCATCCATACTTGTTTTAGACAACTTACAAAGTACTATTCCTTTTAAAAAAACAAAAACAAAAAAAACCTCCCAGTTAATTCATTCCTTAGTGGATTTTCTATGCTGACTTCCTCATCCTTTTTCTAAGTTTTTCCAGGAAACTTTACTTCATTAGTTCTTTTTAGTATAAATAGGTAGTATAATGCTTAAGAAAGTAGGCTTTGCGCCAGACAGAACAGGGGACCAGATTTTATTATATTTCATAAGCATTTTTTATCTTCAGTTTGTTCATCTGTGAAAAAAGGATGATAGTCTCATGGGCTGTTGTAATACTTAAATGAAATAGATAGGGCGGCACATCCTAATGATAAGTCATTGGTAATTATTCTTGAGTTTTCCATATAGGGATGTAGCATCATTAACACACTGTGTATGTTTGTTATACAATAGTGCATGGAAAGGATATACACAATGACTGTAAACGTGCAGAAATGGAAAAAATGAGAAAAAAAAACCCATAAATATAGTCGCTGCCATTTGAGAAGTTACTTTCTAAAGGGGAAACAGAGGATGGAACTATAATTTATACATGTTTACATCATATCATATTGATGGGTGCAAACGTTTTTACTCATATGTCTTTACTTGTTGTCAGTCCTTTTCTTTCTGTGTCCAGTCTTCCTTCAAGTATTACCTTCTGGGTTTCCTTGTGAGTCACCTCTTCTTCCCCCCAGGTTGCCTCCCTTCATTCTTATGTCCATTCCACAGGATGAGTTTCCTTTTGTTGATATAATAAACAATGAAATATAGACATTGAATTCTGTGAGTTCTTTTAGTTCTTTGAGTCTTAACATAGAATCTAGACAGTGCTACTCAAAGTGAGATCCGGAACATGTCTGTTACTTGAAGGAGTTCCTTGTGTGCCTTCCAAACAATTTTCTACCCTACCAGGCAACCATTTTCTGAATTTTTATAGTTTAAGGTTAACTTTGTCCTGGACTTCATTATACATGTGGATTCACATAATGTGTATTCTTTTGTGTCAGCTGCTTGCTGATCTTGTTCTCAATGCCAACACTGGTTCAAGATGCTGTGACACTTCATTGCCTTTTCAGTGAAATACAGACTCTGTGTGGATGTCCAAAGCCAGCCACCATATGGCCACAACTTTTCTGCTCTGCCTTAACTGCAGTGCTCCTCTCCATGCTCTACAGATAGCTTTTTGGCGGAGTGCCTTCTCTCATGCATGCCCTGATTTCATGCTGTTCCTATCTTCATCACCCTTTCGTTCTTTGATATCCAGCTCAGGTGCCAGTTCTTTATGGACTTTATTGGTTCCCAGTAATGCAATTCTCAGCCCTTTTCTTTCTTAAAGGGGGCTATAATTATCATTATATGCACCTCTTTCACAATCATAGAACAATAATGTTCAAATTCTTGTGCAGCATCCCTTCTCTTCACTATTTTTTGGTCACTGTCTCCTTCCAAAAAACATTTTCAGAAATACTCTGCTGTATTTTATCATGGCGGGAATATGGATCCGGTTTCGTGCTCTGCAGTCATGCTTGCGTTTTGGTCTGGGCTCCTCATTCTGCCTGCCACTAGTCCTTATGTAAATTAACCCGTCAGTTTCTTCTGTAAAATGAGGATGTAAATAATACTATTTAAGGCACTGTTGGGAATTTTAATGCTGTAAAATGTTACCTACTAAAGGCTCAATGAACATTATCTGTTCCTAGAAAGCATTATATTAGCGATCTGTATCGTTCTTTGAATTATAATGTATTTGTCGTAGAATTGGAGTTTACTTTGTATTTATTAAATTAAATATTAGATATTCTGTGTTAATAGCTCACTAAATAAAAGTCTGTGATGTGTTGAGGAAGGGTAAAGCGTTATTTTACACACAATATATCAATAATTGTGGATTTTATATTTATGTCATATGAGACTGAATTTAGTCTCATTTGTGAGTGTTTTACTGTTAAGAGTAAATGCAGTCATATTGGTATCTTCTCTTTTCAGGGAAATATCTAAAAATGTGAATGGAATTATGCATTTGTAATTATATCATTTAAATTCATCACAAGCTTGAAATTTTAGGTATCCAATTTATTGGTAAACTCTAGGTAACCAATAATCACATCAGGTTTATATGTTTGTGTTTTGGTTTGCTAGATTGCTAAGGTGATACATAGTTGTAATTTTTTATAGCTTCACAATGCTTTGATATAGGTGCTACAGCATGCTTTGCATTGTTAATCTCAATTAAGATGATTTAGGTCTCATTTTCTCCTTTTAGGGATTGGATAAACCTCTTGATTTTTCATTGGGATGGATAGAATTGTCAGTACATGTGGAGAGAAATAGAACACGTGTGATTTTTGCTTGTGTTTTTATACTAGCATGTATCTGAGATGTTTTGGTCTGCCAGTATAAGGGAAATGGCTGGCAGCATTGCTGCCCTCTCTAGCATGTACAGATTCTGAGAAGCTTTTACTGTGAAGTTGCAGCACGCCTTCTTTCCCTTCAAGCTTCCACCAAGCAAAGTTAGTGTATACATTAGACTGCCTGTGGAAAATTGGCTGGCTGCTTTTTTTTTTTTTTTTTTAGAAATAAAATATGTGGGTCTTTTCATTCTTGGGTCTTTATCTGCTGGGAAATCATAAGCCATGCACCTAACTATAGCTCATTTGTTTTTAATGTTAAATTGACTTTTCCCTGCTTCTCTTTTTGAGGAAGTTAGAGTCTGTGTAACGCCAGCTGTGTGTTGTGTTAGTACAGAACAATAACAGGGATACACAGAGTATGTCTTGCCTTTGTTTCCTGAAATTGTGCATTGATTTCTTTTGCCAGTAACCTATTTCAAATGAATGAAAGCAACGTTTTCTATTTTTAGCATTATTTTTTTGGAGGATACAGACTTTTTTTTTTAAAAGATCAGTTCATCTACAAATTTAAATTTTATTTGGTACATCCAATTTGATTAAGTTAAAATACACGTAGTTAAAATTTTAACTGAGTCAATCAGTTCATAGTTGTCAGATCTTTTTTTGTGGAATTGGAGATTGAACTCAGGTCCTTGCACTTGCCAGGCAAGTGTTTATCCTACTGAGCTATCTCAGCCCCTGTCAAATCTTTTCATAGTAACTTGATTATATAAAGTCCTTTTCATTAGACTTTTAAATATTAAAAACATCTCAACTTTATCTTCTCTGGCCAGCATAATGTCATTTTTGAATGAATATTTTAGCATTTTTCAATCTTTGATATTTACTGAACTATATTTATAGAGTTAATTTCTTTTTTGATATTGAATGTACTCTAATTTGTAGTTTCGAACAATAATGGTTCATCATTTTCTGTTTTTGTTTTAAATAAGTTCTTTATAAAATAATCCTCAAAGAATTCATTAGTTTGGAATGTAATATGAATTCATCAATATTTGTTACCAGACGCACATGTGTAAATAATGTATAGTCACCCTAGTATAAAAACTCAAAAGAAGCAATAAAAATAGAAAGATATAACACAGTTAAATGGAAAGCAAGAACTTAAGTATTAAACAGCAAAGAGAGAGCAAGGAGAAAACATGGCAGGGGCAAAACCGTGCATTTGTACACGCAAGATGTTTAAGACAATGGTCCTAAGAATCTCCATCAGGTTTCTGAAAATAGCAGCTAATTGATAGAATTCTCACCCTGACTATATAATGCTGATACCTATGAACTAAGCAACTACATTGAGGATAGCAATGTGTAATATTAAAACCATGCTTGGAATACCTATCATTCTGGTCTTATAATGTCATATTAATTACTGCTATACTCTCAAGTAAATGTTTGTTTAAAAAAAGAGAATAAAAGATAAGAAAAAAAATGCCATAAGATTATCCTCTATAATTTTGTATGTGGTTAGATTTCTAAATTTCTGTGTAAAATGTGTAATTGTTTTTTTCACATTCTATCGGGATTTAAAGTTTAGAATATCAATGATTATTGGAAAATACCTATTCTATGTTATGTCTAAGGCATTTGAATTTCAGAAAAATAGTAATGTTAAGCTCAGTTGTCCATGTTATAGGGTAATAATATTAAGCTTCTCTTCTGGAAAGTTAACAACTTAAGTTTGCAGACCAAAAAATTAGAGAAAAAGAAGGATTACAAGGATAGCCAATATGTTGGCACTAGCCCTTCAAGGTCAGTGAGGACTCAGACAGTGCATAAGAGAATCTGTACTGTAACATCCTGTAACTCAGTGGTGTCCCAGATTTTCTGTTTAAGGAGATTATGGGGCTACAGAGGAAAGTGATCGATGATGTATAGTGTGCTTAAGGAGAGACCTAGAGAGAAAACATTCTCTCAGGCTTTCCCACAGAGTAAACTGGTCAAGCAGTGGCTTGGACTTATCCAGATGACTGACACTGACAAAAGATCTATAAACTGGTGTACATGGTTTCAGGGTAAATCCTGAGGGGATTTCACTGACCTTGTCAGATACAAAAGTTGCATTTTTTGTTATATAGGTCTTGGTTTAACTTGGTCTTAACCATCCAGTCCAAAAGTCCAAACATTAGGTGTAAAAAGTAATGCCATATTAATATGCTGAGCTGTAAAAGGGTCAAGTCAACATTGACATCGCCAGTTCTGCTGATAACCCACTACTATTATGGACTACTGGACTACATTGGGTTATTTTGCTGAATTCATGCATCTAGTATTTGAATGGAAGTGGAACACGTGGAACACCCATCTCTGATAAAACAAAATGAAAAAGGGGATATAAAGTACCATTTTGTCGTGAAAAAAAAATAGTTAGCATAGATATACGGTTACTTTCTCCTAGTTCAGTGAGAAGAAAGGTTTGTACTCATAGAGTGTAGGCAAGATACCATGTCTGCATCTTGTACTCTGAATAACTACTATGCAGGCAATATGCAATGTATTACTGTAACTCTCCTACTGGCGTATTTTGAAACTGTCTCATTGCTATTTCTTTCTCATTAAAATTAATAAAATAAAAATGTTTAAAAATTTTTAAAAGTTAAAGATTTGTTACTAATATAAAAGAGATGATTGGAAATTCTTGAGCTGTGTATAGCATCACACCTACTTCACATTTTGCTTTGGAAGCTTCTTAAGACAGCATTATAGGCCTAAGATACTGGTTTTCTTTTATTCACCTGGAGTATGTTTGTGGAGGTTACAGGCTGCCAAGTGAAATAGTTACTTGTTGATTAGCTCTCCCTGGGATTTGCATACTACCACTTGGACAGTCAGTCCACATGTAAAGATTTCATTTTCCTCTACTTTATTAGAATTCTCAGCTCTTCAAACACTAAAATGTCTGCTTTGCCTTTAATCTCCCTAACAGAGAGCTGCTCTGTAGGTGAACAGGTTACACATACAGGTGACTGGATGCGAGTTCTAACAATCTAGAATAATTTATCATTTATATTGGGTGAGGCACCAGGAAGCATCATGTTTGTATTTAGACAGTGTGCAGTATTTATCATAAATCAGTGGAACTGGTTGATTAATCCAGACGGGAAATTGCTGGGTATTTTACTAATGCAGCTGATTGAAATTCTGTTTACTTTTGAGGGTTGATAGTGGGAATAAGGCCAAGTACCAGGTATATTGGGCTCTGTACTGATCCTTTTCTGTCCAGTCACTGGGTGCCCAGGTGGTACATTCTTTTAAGCCTGCTTCTCAGAGAGAATCCTGTTCAACTGAAAGGAAGCAGGGCCAGGAGCGTTTAGAAGGCAAATGCTTGTTCCGGGAGCAAGCATGTATACTATTTATAAACCTCTTGGTTTGGTTGCCTGTTATGCTTTTTGAAATAGTTACTATTGGGTAATAATAGAGTGACCTGCATCAGTGGAAAAGCCTCAGTTGCTTAAATTTCCCAGTCTGAGCTCAGGTTCATATCCTTTGCTAGGGTCTGGGGTAGGCATGATAGCAGTGTTTAATTTTTTTTTTTTCTCTCTCAGTACTTCAGCCTAAAGGGCTTTTAAAAAATACTCTTACAAAATCCAGAATGTTGCTTCGTAGTACATTTCCTTCTTACTATAACCCAGCCTTTAAGTTAACGGTTGGACCCAGTGTTCTGGCTGCAGGAACTCTGGCAGCATGAGCAGAGTAAGCAGCTTGACTCAGAGCAACTGCTTTGGAAGGAGCACAGGCAGCTGGAACAAGTGCCTGGGTCCCCAAGTCTTGTGAGGCAGCCTTCTCCATCAGTATTAGTATTCTACACTGATGATTCTCGAGATCTTGACATTTGTCTGTGACCTTGTATTTCATAGAAAAATATGCAGCATTGGAATTTGGTGTTATGACTTTAATGTGCTGTCCTCACACAGAAGCTTCCTGAGAAGGGCTGATTTTGAGCTGAAGAAAGATTTCATGATGCCATTTAGATTGATAAGGCACTCACATGTGAGAAATTAGAATGATGTATGAAACTGGTGAGCTGTTGGATAAAGATCAGTACAGGAATACAGATGACCCCAAGTAACCTTCCAGGAATGATCTTGTGTAATAAATAACTGTTATATACTTTCTGTTCCTTTAATTTTACCTAAATGTAAGTTTATAATACTACTATTGTATTCTTTGAGGGTTTGCTTTTTAAATTATGTGTTTAAAATATAGAGACAGTCATTTAAACTAATTATATTCTTTTTAAAAAAACAGCTTCATAGTAATCTTTTATATAACCATATTACTATATATATAGAATTCTGTTGATGGAATATTAGGTTTTTTTTGGGTTTGGCTATAGTAAGTCTTTGTGAATGAATACAAATATATTTGCATTAGTGGAGTTATAGATAGGTTTGTAGATTTAGAATTTTGCTGGATATAACTAAATGATGTTCCCAAAAGACCTAGCTTAAAAAAAAAAAAAAAAAAAAAAAGACCTAGCTTATACTAGCTAATACTGTAATCCTGGGCTGGAACATACTTCAGTTTTCAGTTACAATAACAAGAAAAGTATAAGACATTATAATATAGAGACTAGGAAGAATGTCACTTTGTGTTATCCCCTGTCAAGTGTAATAAACACTGTGGCATGATTGCCAGGAAGGATTCTTCAATCGTCTAGCTGATTGGGGTCTTAAAAACTTTGTGGCTCCTTTTGCCATAATGAGAGTGCATGCGAGTTCTCTACTCAAGTTTCTGTGGGATGAATGTACAGCTATTTTTTAAAATTTCATTTAATTTTGAAGAGTAAAAACAAAAGCAGAAATAAAGACAGAAACAAGGTAACATACAACATTAGACGTGTCAGCGATTTTCAAAACAAGAATAGCAAATCAACAATGGTTGTTACATTACCTGTTTTTATCATCAGATCTGTTGTTCACATCCCCAGCTCTGAGAGATTGGGCAAACAATTCAACATCAATGCTTGCTTTCAATAAACCCCAGTTTTTTCTTCTTTTAAAAATTTAACTCAAAGAGAGTACAATATTAACTGACAAGACACCAGAAACGGTACACATTGAGAGGCATTCAACCATGGTTCTTGTAATACACATTGCTATCCTCGACGTAGATCAAGATATAAGTATACACAGTTACTGAGATTGGAAATTCTAAAAATTAGCTGCTTTTTTCAAACTATGTGATGGGAATGAGTAGTACAGTCATCTCAGCCTTGCTGTGTATATACTTGCAGGATTGTTCCCCCTTCCTTTTTCCCTGTCTGTCCTCCTTTCCCTCATCATTATGTTTAATCCTTATGTTCAATTTCTTTCTGTTTTATTATCTCTACTGTGCCTTTCAGGTTTTATTTATTTCAGGTTCTTACACTAGGGAGACAATACAGTACACATGCGGGTCTGTTTATTTCGCTTATAAGTATAGCTTCTAGTTGCATCCACTTAGCTATAAAGGCCTCAACTTTGTCTTTCTTTATCGTTGAGTAATATTCCATTGCATAAAAATAGCATGTCTGTCATATCCATTCCTCAGGTGATGAGTGTTTTGGTTATTTCCCAGATTTTGCTATGACAAATTGTGCTGCTATAAACATGGGTGCACATGTATCCCTGGGATATAATGTTTTTAGTTCTTTTGGGAAAATACTCAGAAAGGGAAGCCTTGTGACATCTGACTTTGTCTTTTATCCTATTTAGCATACAGATGGACATAGAAAAAAATTACTCCTCCAGAGTGTGATTTCTGCATGTACTTTTTCTTTTGTTTTAGAAATACTCCGCTTGTCTTTAGAAGGGGCGTAAGACATGATTAAGTTGATTTTGCAACAACAAATAAAATGTTGCTCTGTGTGTGTGTGCACGTGTCTGTCTGTCTGTCTGTCTGTCTGTCTGTCTGTCTGTCTGAGACAGGGTCTTGCTATGCAGCTCAGGCTGGCCTTGAGCTCACTTTGTCATCCAGGCTGGTCTAAAACTTTTAGGATGCTCCTGCACTCGCCTCCCAAGTGCTGGGATTGTAGGTGTGTACTGCCACGTCTGGCTAAGATGTTACTTTACTTTCATGAACAGGAAAATTGATGTAGCACTTTTCAGGAGTCACTTTTAAGCCCTTTCTCCCCAAGAGTCTTTGCTAAGACATGATCAGCAATAATGTGAAACAATACCTGGTGAGCCTCTCTTGTTTTTCCTTTGTAAGGAGCATGTGAAAGAGACATTGAAACATTTCAGTAGTTGCGTAAATTCTGCTACCCACATTTAAGCATGTGAGTATAATGACTTTTAAACATAGAAGTAAAGCTATTCCTCATCATTTGTGCTACCGTCAGTATTAATAAGTTTGCAGCATACGTTAAATGGGTTAAAGTAAGCCTATAACATACATAAGGAACACCTTCCTGTACTACACATGAGTTAACTTTTCCATTTAAATTCTCCTCACTTTAATAACAGAGTTACCCAGCTTTGGAAGTCACTGCTGAGGGCCTTATTATGGTCCAGAGAGAAGGGAAAAAGAGGAGCTGATAAATGTGTATGTGCTCCTTTGAAAGGTGGTACACACAAGAAAAGATGGCGTAGCAGAAGTCATACAATTCTAGTCATAGAAGTGTTTAAGCAGGAGCATATTATGATAAGCCCCTGCTTCAGAAAGATGTCACTTCTATCAGTTATGCGACAAGTTAAATTATATAGTAAACCACCTTCAATTAATAATAATAGTTTGCACAAAGAATGCAGAAGCATCTCAGTGAATCCTGCTGAATGCCAGTAACTAGATAGACTAACACTTCTCAACAAATTGTTGCTTTTTTCTGATGGTTAGTAAGATATAGTTTTAATCTATAGCCTAATAATGAAAGGTCATATCCTTAAGTTGACATATATGCCTGGCTTCTCACTCTAAGTTTATCCCTACATGCAGCTGAAATCAGTTCCATGGTATGGCCTAACAGATGCCAGAGTTAGATACTTTTTTAGGCATTAAATTCCATCTTAAATATTGAAGTCATCATACCTATAGGGGAAAGTTAAAACTTCTGTATTTGAATTTGTTCTTTATTTAACTTTTAAAATATTATTATAATTGAATACTAAACAATAGAAATTAGTGAACTTATGATTATAGTCCCTTGTGCATTGACTGCTACAAATAAGTGACAGTAGCAACATTATTCACTGTGATAAGGCATCTGACTCTGAACATCACCTCTGGTATGAAGTTTATCGTCCTCATTGGCTTCTTTATCTTTCCTGATTTGTGTCAAAGCCCACCAGTTCTATTTGGCCCATGCCATCTGACTTTTCTACTTCCTTCTGAGAGATAGGTTTTACCAGCAAGGAGAGTTTATTAGAAGAGAAAATAGCCATTATCAGGAAAGTTTATTTTAAACTTGATGGTTTGCAACCTTTCCTGGTGGTCTGCAGCTCTTTCACTTAGCACATACTAATGTCTCCACACTTGACCTAGTGACCTAGCTGAGAGGTGATGACTGGGGTATGGTTGTCAAGTGGATTTTGGCTTTCAGAAGCTACACGATGCTTCAGCCAGTTATAGAACCATAAACCTGAAAAGGTCTTTACCATAATGACCATATCTCCTGGCTCCAGTCCTGGTCTTTGATCTACTTCACCATGGAATGGTATCTTCTGGCCTTATTGTCTCTGACAATATGAACTTCTAGAATCTCCTCCTTTCAATCTTTCTTCCATTGCAGTGTTTACATTTTTTAGGACTGATATGTTGCCCATTACCCTGGCATTCCATGCACACATACTGAATTTGCTGGAGCATTCTAGGTCTAACTGATGAATGCTTATTTGTATTCTAGTTCCCTGGCAGTTGGGACAGCACCCTATGGCTCTTTTCTTACCACCTTGACATTCTTGAAATTTGTCACGAATTCATGTTCTCTTGCAGAGCCAGTTTTCTTAGTGTGCCATTATACAGTATAAGTCTTGTAAGGTAGCTTAGAGTTGATGTGCCACATTATCCCTTTTCCTTTCTCTCTGTATTTTGCTTTCTCTAAAAACATAAAAAGATATCCATGTGAGAACCAAAACTGCCACCTGCTCCAGCTTTATAAACTGCTTATACTCCTTTGTCATATAATTGCCAATTTGTAAGCTTGAGAAATCTGTTTAAACTTTTCCCCTTCTTTTGGATTCTTACCAGGGTGATACTTGAAGGCCAGCTTTTTCAATTCTGGGCGGCATTGGGTTTGATCCCCAAACTATCATAGCAAATTGTTTCTTCTACTATTGTCTATAGCCACTGAGTGGATTGGGGCTGGAGCAGGAGAGCAGGAAGGGCCACAGAGCTCTGTGCAGCTCCTCCTCCACTTCTTGTGGAGAATTCTGGGAAGTTTCCTATCCCTTCCTTTCACCAGTGCTCTGTATTAACTAACACTTTTCTAAAAAATGGCAATTCTGCCGTGTCCAAGCTGTGTGATGTTAAGAAGAGTACACAACTTTGTAACATGATACATTTTTATAATTATAATCTTCTTATGCCAGTGGATTAATACATTTTATTTTAAATCAATGGGTGAATATAATATTTCATTTTAATTTATTTGCAGATGAAGTCAAATGTTGATAAATGTGCTCAATAAAACTCATACTTTATGTTTTAATTCTGTAATTTTACTTCAAATCTGCTTTAATTGATGTACAATAACTATACTGAGATTAATTTTTTGCTGCTATGCATTTTACAAATAAATTTTCACATTTTGTCATGTCTTTTTATAATTTTATCATTAACATATTCTTTGCGTATAAAAATAGCTTACGGTAAAACAACATGCTATGTTAGATCAGCAGCAGCCTCATAAATCTGTGTTTAAGCATGTGTGAGACCCTGAGTTGAATCTCAGCCATCCAAAAAGAGGCCACATAAAGTAACTGCCTTACATATCATCAAGGTTTGTGTAAATACACTCTAGGACCATGATGGTGAAACTTTTAGAGCTTTCACTGTTAATGAACAGCCAACTGCAGCATGCATGCTATAAGTTTGCCCTCACTGCTTTGAGGTGATCCTACAACAATGAAGTCACCCACTTAGAATGTATTTTGTTGTTAATAAGTGTGTGAGTTTATTTTGAGTTGTCACAGAGAAGGAAGAAACAACCTTGTAGCTTTTATCTGTCTTGCATAACTCCAAAGGTTATCCAGATGTGTGTTAGGTCCCTTACATATAAGGAGAGTGGATCACACACGTGAATAAAGTTCTTTCTAAAACTGACGGTAGCCTTTAATATAGCTTCATGTCAATATCTGTGTATTAAGGGATATGTGTTTCTGTCCTTCGTGTGTGTATGTTTGTGATGCTGGGGAGTGGATCCAATGGCTTTCTGTTTTTAAACCTAAACAATTTAGGATCATCCATAGTATATTTAGTTTAATAAGTTTCCCTCTTAGTCTTTTTCCCCCCTTTGTCTTATGATGCTTTATTTATTTATTTATTTATTTTCATTTTTAATGTTTTATTTATTTATTTATTTATATTATTTTTAATAAGAAATTGCAATGTGACAGTTTCAAAACATGTTAGTAGAACATTCACAATAATTGATACAATGCATATTGTTGTCCTCGTTAGAGTTATACAGGGCAAAGGATGTAGACATGATAAATTTTCTAATGGTTATTGGTACAATAGATTGCTTCTCTTTGATCTAAGAGAAGGTAGTTGTATACATAGTCAACTGTTCCATAACCACAGTGTGTTACTGGTGAAACTGGCAATGTTGCAAGCTGTTGATTTGAGCCTTTTACAGCTAAGCATACTAAACTACCCTTAAGTTTTATGTGTCATGTTTAAGCTTTTCTACTGGGTGATCAAGGGCAAGTTAAAGCAAGACCTGTATAACAAAACATGTAGGTTTTTGTACCTCTCAAGGTCAGTCAGATCCCCTCAGATTTACTTTGGAACCATGTACAGCACTTTGTAGAACTGTTGTCAGTGTCAGCTGTCTGGATGAGTCATGGCCATTGCTTGACCAGTTTGCTCTCCGTGAAAGCCTGAGAGAATGTTGTCTCTCCAGGTGACTCTCCTTAAGCACACTATTTACCTTCAATTCCTTTCCTCTGTGGTCCCTTAATCTCCTTGAACAGAAAATTTGGGAAACCACTGAGTGATAGGATATTACAGCACAGGTTCTGTTCTGTCCTGAGTCCTGGCTGACCTTGAAGGGCTAGGGCCAAAATATTGGCTATCCTTATAGCCCTTTTCTTATTTCTCTAATTTTTTGTCTGTAAACTTATATTCTTAGCCTTCCAGGAGAAAAACTTAGTGATACTATTACTCTAAAAATGAAAATAAAAAATTTGGTACATGCTTATATTTCTAAATATCTGTGTGAAAATGTGTAACTGCTTTTATAGTATTCCATAAATATCAGAATATTAATGATTTATGGAAAATATCAATTGCAAGTTAAGTCTAAGATATTTGATATTCAGAAAGACAGTGATAGTGATTAGACATTTTTTATTCATTTTGATGAGAAAAAAGATACAATAGCAATGAAACAGTTTCAAAACAAGTTAGTAGGATGGTTACAATAATTAATACCATGCATATTATTGTCTTCATAGTAGTTATTCAGAGGAGATGCAGACCTGATATCTTGTCTAAACAATACTAGTGCAAACTTTTTTTCTCGATGAACTAAGGCAAAGTAGCTGTTTATCCTAACTCTCTCGTGTATACATATACACACACACACACACATATATATATATATATATTTTTTTTTCTTTTTAGAGTTTCTAATACTAGGAGAAAATATCATACCATGTCTCATAAGTAGATTGTAAGTCAAAGATACAGTACGAATTATAAAACAAAAAGTACAATTAAACATTCAGAAAATTAATTGAATATTAAAATTAAATTAAATATTTCAAAACAACCTTCGAAAATACAAACCAAATCATGAGTCCAACTTAAAGGCCAGAATGTTGTGTATCATATATACGAATCTGTAGTCAATTCAGAATACTCGCATAGTATTTGTTTTTTTTTTAATTTTTCTGCATAGTATTTGAATAGCTTAATATATACAAAAGTATCAACTAAGAAAAAGTTTCCATGATAGTAAACAATTACTAAGAATAAAACATAACATAAGTACTGGATGACAAATATACGACCAGAACTTCCAGCAGTTTGGGGATAGGATATCACACAAAGTTCTGGTATGTCGTGGGCATGGACAGTGTCCATGGTGCTTACTGCAGATGTCACTTGTGGAACTGAGCTACTGCTATTTCCTTCATATCTACCCTGTGGAACCAGACAGAACCCTGACCCAACGGGTTCAGGAGAAGTCCATTTGTAGAATGTGCTGATGGACATATTCTGCTGCTGTACACAAAAGAATAGTTGAAAGACTGCCTTTGTATACCTCTTTTCCTCCTGTTTTTTTTTTTTTTTTTTTTTTTTTTGTCTTTTTGAGACAAGGTCTCACTATGCAGTTCAGGCTGGCCTTGAGCTCACGTTTGTAGCCCAAGCTGGTCTTGAACTCACATCGATCCTCCTGCCTCAGCTTCCCACCTCCTGTGTTTAATTGTTTGCCCTATTTGGTGGGTTCTTTCCATTCTCCTTCACTGAAGTGTAATCATTTTGATCACTCTCTAGAATATTTTTTAGTAAACTGTGCAGGGTTGGTTTTGTCATCATGAAATTCTTTAGTTGTTTTTTTCCTGGAAATATTTCACTTCTCCAACTTGAAAGAGAGTTTTGCAGGTTATAGAAGTCTGGGCTGGAATTTGTTTTCTTGCAAGAGTTGAAGTACTTTGCTCCATGCTCTTCTTGACTTGAAGGTTTATAAAGAGAAATTGCCATTATTCTGATGGGTTTTCCTTTAAATGTGATCTGTTTCTTTTCTCTAGTGACTTTTAGCATACTGTTCCTGTGCTGGATTTCTGGGATCTTGATAATTATATGTCTGGGTGTGGTTTTAATTGGGCTGATGTTATTTGGAGTTCTATATGCTTTGGTTACCTAATGTCAAACTGTTTCCCCATACTTGGGAAACTTTCTGCTATTACTTCTGCCCATATTCTTTTTATATCATTTGTACAGACTTCTTTCTCACTGATGCCTATTAGTCTGGTATTGTTCATCTTTGCATCATCTTGCAGAAGTTGAATTATTTTTCCTTGCTTCCTAGTTGTTATTAAGAGATCTTTTCTTACCTCCTCACTAGCTGCAGTGGTGTCTTTAAGGTCTGAAAGTATTTTCACTTTCATTGATATGGATTTGTCAGCTGGTGATTGAGGTCTTAAGTTCCTGTATAGCATTTTGAGTCTGATTCATACATTTTATTATTTTCCTGTATTGCTCATTCAAGGATTCCATCATTTTTCTAGTCTCTATTTTTTTAATCAGCGTCTTTTTTTTTTTTGTTTGTTTGTTTGTTTGTTTTTTGTGTTTTTGGTGGTACCAGTGATTGAACTCAGAACCCTGTGCTTGCCAGCCTGTCAGTATCTTCTTTTGAAGCACTTAGAACTTCTTTTATTATAGGGATTATTTCTTTTTTTACTTCAGAAGTTATTTCTGATCTGATTTCCTCTATGCCTCTCTGCAGTTGTTTCTTTACTTCAAATGCTATTATTTCAGGTGTGTGATTTCCAATTTCTTTTATGCTATTCTTTCCTGTACTTGTTCTGAGTGCGCTTCGAGCCTGAGAGTGCATTTTGCTCCTTCTCTTTCTCATTTTGTATAGCCTTGCCTTCTGACCTTTGGTGTAGAGCTTTGGCAGAGGTTTTACCTTAGCACCAAATTTGGATCTACTAAGTTCAAACTTGTCCAAGTGTATGTGGCTTGGGTCTGGCTGCTGAGCTCGACTTCCTGGGGCTCATTGGAAACTCATTTGACCCAGTAACCAGGCCCGACGCATGAGTGAGATCACCCAGGGCCTACCAGAAACTTAATCGACCCAACATCAAAGCCTGGCATGTAAGTGGAACTTCATCCATCAGACAGGTCCAGTGTGGAAAACTGCAGCAGAACTCCCTGCAGAGAGACTAGAGACAAGACCCAACCAGGGTCTGATCCAGGAGCAGAATATCTTGCCAGAGTGGCACGGCAGGTTCACCTCCCAGGGCTGCAGCAGGAAAAAGTATCATGTCTTCTGTTCTTATGGTACTTTTTTTTTCTGGCAGGCATGTTTAAATATTTATATAGTCAGATTTATACATATTTGTTTATAGCTATTACATTGTGGCTTTCCATCAAAGGCCTTTTTTCATGATTAAAAAATCATGAAAGCCTCCCATATTTCCTCCCACTAATTTTATGCTTTGGCTTTTACTTCTGAATTTTTGATCCAGTATGTTTCCTTTTTAAGGGAAAAATTCTCACAAATAAATGTTTAAATAAGGTGTGGTATAATCTGTGGTGTCTTTTGTTAAATATATAGTAAATTTTAGTAGTTCACTTGCTGTATATTCGTTCTCATGATAGTAAATAATGCATAATTCTTTCTCACGTTTGAAAGTTTCAATTTCACTATTCAGAGATGAGGTAAATAATGCTTTGAGCCATCAATATATAAAACCATCTCCCTTTTTGTTTTAGAATTAATAGAGCAGAATAGTGGTGTGCCATTTGCCTAGCATCATGAGGCCTGGGCCTAATTCCGAGCATTGCCAAGAAGAACAAAAATAATCCACTAATTCACAGATCTTTAAGCATGAGTTTTTACTGAATCATCACAAAGCGCATTATTCATTATCTCTGAAACCCATCCTCAAAGACGTAAATGCTTGTCCTGGCTCTTCAGGGAAAGCACTGGCAGTTCCCAGGATGAGAGAGCAGCTGTCTACAGTCCCATAGTACTTAGGTGGTGCTGCTCATTAAAGCCCTTCAGAATATTTCATTGATGTTCTCTTCTTCGCAGTACTGGGCATTGCCAAGCAGGTGCTTATGCCACTGAGCCATATCCTTCGCAAAAGTACGCGGTGTTTTTCTTTTTTGTGTCCTGCTCAGCCTGCTTTGGGGCTGGGGCTGATGTGGCATGTAGTGCTGGGAATCAAGCCCAGGTCCCTGTACTTGACTGAGCTTGCAAAAGCATGCACTTTAGACCTCTCAGCTATCTCACCAGCCCTTATTTGGTTTTTCAGATCTTTTTTTAGTGCTATTTTTAACTCATAGTTTGCAAAATAACCACACCACTGTATAGTAGAAAATGGCATTTTTTACCCTGAGTTGCATAAATGACAGTTGATATAATAGTCTGTTTTCCTACAAAAAGTTTTCCTTAATTTGCATTTTTAGAATATCAAAGAGATTTTGAGAACATAGTAGACAACCATAGTCTTGGACTGGAGAGATAACTCAGTGGCATAAGCCCCTGCCTGGCAAGCAAGCGTAAGATCCTGAATTCTGTCCCTGGTATCACACAAAAGAAGGAGAAAGCAAGAAAGAAAGGAAGGAAGGAAGAAAGAAAAGAAAAGAAGAAAAAAAAGAGAGAAAACTACGGTCTTAAGACAGAAAATATTTTTGAATAGTTTTTATTTTTATTTTTATTTTTTTGTCTTTTTGAGACAGGGTCTCGTTATGCAGTTGAGGCTGGCCTTGAGTTCACTTTTTGTAGCCCAGGCTGGTCTCGAACTCGCACTGATCCTCCTGCCTCAGCCTCCCGAGTGCTGGGATTACAGGCGTGCGCCACCACGTCCGGCTTGAATAGTTTTTAAAAAAATCTATGTACCAGCTGAAAAAGAAGTCAGGAAACAGTGGCATAAGCGCCACCTGCCTAGCAAGGACAAAGTCCCAGGTTTGATCCCTGGTGCTGCAAACAACAAAACAAAACCAAGCTAAGCAAAGCAAAACAAAACAAAACACCTTAGTAATTGAAATAAGAGAAGAAAGGAGTTGAAAGAAACTCTGAAGAAAGGAGTTGAAGACATTGGGAAGATAAAAAGACCTCTCATGTTTAATGTTAAAATGTCTGTGTTACCAAAACATGATCTACAGATTCAATTCAATCCCCATAAAAATGATAATCTTTGCAGAGCTGGAAAAAGCTATCTCAAGTTCTTACAGAGACATGAAAGGCCCAGAGTAGCCAAAGCAATCTTAAGCAAAATAGCAAGATAACACCCAAATCCAAATTATACTTTAAAGCTATAGTAATAAAAATAGCATGGTACTAGCACAAAAATAGACACAAAGACTGATGGAACAGGAGACACAGGGAAAAACAAAAAACCAGTGCAGCTACAGCCATCTGATCCTTGGCAAAGGAGCCAAAGACACACTTTGGAGAAAGACAGCCTGCAACACATGTTGCTAGGAAAATGGGATGGCTATAACTAGGTTTTTGTCTCTCTGTACGGAAATCCATTCAAAGTGAGCTGAAGAGGCAGTGACACTGCTAGAAAGCGTGGGAGTGACACTTGAAGCCTTTAGTACAGGCAGAAACTCCTGAATGAAACTTCAACAGCATAGGAAAGAAAGGCAGTACTCAACAATTGAGAATTATCACATTAAGAAGTTTCCAAGTCATAAGAGAAACAACTAACCGGCTGAAGAGTTAGTCTAATGAATGGGAGAAAGTTTTTGCCAGCTGTTCTTCTGACAGAGGATTTGCATCTAACGTATGTAAAGAACTGAAAAAAGAAAACAATCAAAAATTGAATACAAATTTCTCAAAATGACTAGTAAATGTGTGAAACTATTGAATATCTTTAGCTACTAGGGATACAAATCAGAACTGCACTGAGATTTTGTCTCCTTGAAGTCAAGAGTAGTATCATCAAAAAATGCATAAAAGAAGGGCCAGCCAAATAGTTCAGTGGATTAAGGTGCCTGCAAGCAGGCACAGGGGCTAGGGGTTCCATCCCAGGGCTTTCCATGCTGGCCCTGCCCTCAGGGCATGCTGAGAGAGCGACTGAGACGGCATGGTGGAGCACCCCTGTGATCCTAGCTCTTGGGAGGCTGTAAATAGGTGGATCACTATGAGTCCAATCTAGTAGTGAGACCCTGAACACCCTGTTAAAAAATACATAAAATAATAAATACTGGCAAAGATATGGGGGAAATGAACCTTCTTATACTGCCGGTGTAAATTATACAATCCCCATGGAAATCATTATTCCTCAGAAAACTGAAAATAAAAGTACCATATGACCTGCTGTATCTTATAACTCCTTGGTGTATATCTGAAGAATTAAAAATAGTTTACCCTAGATAATACGCATACTCATGTTTGTTGCAGCAAAATTCAGTGTAGCCAAGGTATAAATCCAGCTTAGGTGCTTACAGTGAATGTGTAGATAAAGAAAATATGATGCAGTAGTGCAAAGGCATAGTTTTCAGCTATAAAGAAGGGAATTTTGCCATTTTCATGAAAAATGGTAAAATTGGAGATCATCATGTTAAGTGAAATAAGACTGACTCAGGTAAGTGTCATGTTTTCCCTAATATGTGCAATATAAGAGGATTACATGAGAGACAAGGAACTATTATTAGAAAGAGCAAGACAGCACGATGGAGAGAATGTGGCTGACCAGTACAATATGCAGAGTTAGTAAGTTTATTCACAGGCTCATATCTGTTTCTCTAGTAAAAGTGAGGAAGGGCCCCCCATCAAGTTTTCAGTTGAGTCGAGTCTATTACAATTTCTAATTCTCAGTGGTAGAAGGAACCAGCATGTGTTGGGCAGTTGCCGTGTCTCAGATGCTTCACATAAACAGAATGAACATGTCATCTGTGTCTAACTGGTTCAGGAAGTTGAGGCACCTTGTAGGGAATAAGAGTTCCTGCGAGGGGCATAAGGAGAGTTACTCCTTATCTAGCAGTGCTTTTTTCAAAGTTGTACCATACTGGATTTTTTTTTTTTAATGGGCTTCCCATCTGTTGGCCATATCTCCTTATCATGGCATTATATGGCCTTCCGCAATCCATATTCAGTCTGTTTGGTGACCTTAGGCTTTCTTCTCTGGGGTGCTGCCAACTCCAGTGTCTCCACCTGAAAGGCCACATGCTTGCAATCTTACACCTTTGCCAAGTATTTTTCCTCTTACGACATGCCTTTCTTTCCCTTTCTTCCCTTTGCTCATCGCTAGAGTCCTAACTCACATGTTGCCTTTGTGAAGTGCCTTGTACTCTCTCTGGGGGAGCTAGCTGGCCGCTGCACATTGCTCCCCAGAGTGCCGCCGGTCGTCCCAGGGTATATGTGCTGGTTAGTCTGCCGTGATGTGGTGTTCTTCCTTTCTTCAGTGCCTATCCTTTGCTGAGGATGGGGCCTGGGTTCTACCATATACTAAGTAAACCAAGTAAAACTAAATTTACTTAGTGATTTAATGATGACTTTAGCTGTAATGGGCAATTGAAACATCTAGAAACGTTGAATTGGAAAATGGAGGAATAATAGATACTGTCAGAAAAATCTATATGCACTTCAGAAATATTTTTGGATAAAGCAACCACTCACACTTGTGTTGCCATATATAGCTATTAAGTCCGTGAATTTTAGGTTTAACTTGGCTGAGTTCCTTACCTCTCTGAGCCTTTCTTCATGTATGAAATAGAACAGATTCTTGGTATCTGCCTAACCGTGTAGTCAAAAAGGTTCAATGACGATATATGTAAAAGACCTGCCACATATTGAACATTAAATAAATACATTTCTTTTTAACAAACATGGAGGAGCTAGTATTTATAGTATGTTGAATAGTATAAATAAATATAGTGTATCTTAAATTTAAATTGTACTAAGTGTATTGAACAAAAAGTCCTCAACTGTCAGTCATTGAAAAGCAAGCGAAACCTAATGGTTTTGTATTACCTTGTTTTATTCTTTAGAATGATTTCAGCTACTCATTTTTTTTCTTACTTAGTTAGCCCCATTTGAAATAAGTTGAAAATTTTAAACATTTATATGAAAGGGGCAGCAAGATAGCTCAGCAGACTAAACACCTGCGTAGGCAAGTGCAGGGAGTGAAGTTCAATCCCTGGCACCACATGCTGCATTGGCCCTGCCCCTGGGCACCCTGAGCTGGCCAGTGAGACCGGGTGTGGTGGCTCAAACCTGTAATCCCAGCGCTGGGGAGGCTGAAAACAGGAGAATCACTACAAGTCTGAGCTGCATCCTGAGACCCTGTACCAAGTACATACATGCATAATAAATAGGGGTTATTAGCAATTATCATTGTTGCTGAAACAGTTCAAACCTTAGGGCTATATATTTCATCACAACTTGGTAAACAGTGATAATCTTAATGTTTATGTATATAAAGGATAGAGTGAAGGATCTCAAGCAGTTGTACTATGTAGAGCTTTTGACTACAAAAATAAAGGCCCCGGCGGGATGGCTCAGTGACCTAAAGCACCTGCTTGGGAAAGCTTGGGCGGCTTCAGGGACTGTGGTTCGATCCCCGGCATCACATGCTGCGCCAGCCCTACCCTCTGTGCGGGCTGAGCTGGCCATGAAAATGAGTGAATAAACAAACAAAGGTTCTGAAACAAGAAAAAAAATAAAATAAAATAAAAAAATCTTAAAAAAAAAATCAAGTCTCACTCAGAACTTGTCTAGAGGTTCCTGTGATGTGTTGTGTATGGGACAGAATGTTATGAGTCCTGCAGGGAAATTTAGTAATATGCAAATGTGCATATCCAGCTGCCGTATAGTTTTACATTAATTTAATATTTGGCAGTTTATACCCTGTAATGTCTGTGAACTTCCTAGGCTGGCAGTAAAGGATTTGGATCAAATAGACATAACATGAAGCTTGTGACATTTGAGGTAAGCTAACCAGCTTAATATCAGGTATTAGAGGCCTGAAACATTTTTTATGGGTATAAATCTCTATGCCAAGTTTTCATTCTAGAAGTTGGCTAAGAAGGCATGCTGAGAAATCAAGTCAGAACTAAACAGTGATTTCAGGAAGTCCCTTAGGAGCAGACAAGTTATTTTTTCCTTATTATTGTTAGTTGTGGAAGTACTATTAATTACATATAAAACATAGTATGTCTCCATTCTTTAAAACATTATGCTGTTGGGAATGGTCTCTGCACTCACAGAGTTTATAATTTAATGGGTAAAATAGATAACAGGTAAATATGCATCATGTATATATTTTCTAGCTAAAGTTTTAACGGTTAAGATATTTCATCTTTCGGTACTAGTAAGGAGGTCCGAGAAAGCCTTTCTGAGACTTGGGAGCTAACATGCTGGATTCCAGGATGTGGGATCTGTGAAAAGGTTTTAGGCAGGGCCCAGCCTATGCAGAGGCTCAGCAGGGAAAGAGTGACTCTGACTCCTTCAGAGCCGAGAGCAGAATGGCTTGAGTGGTATGCAGGTGAGAGGCGACAGGCAAGGGCATGGGGTAGGAGGCTTACTCTGAGTGCACAGAAAGTGACTGAAGGGTCGTGCAACTTAACGGGGCAGAGCATTTGTCTTGAGGCGAGGGAGCAGCGATGGAAGCAAGAGACCAGCTAGGAGGCTCTAGTGAGACAAGAGGTGAAGGTCCTTAGAGGAGAGTGGTCACAAGAAGGTTGAGACGGTGTGAGTTCAGGAAGCGTGTGGATGGTGGGGCCTGAACGTCTCATTGGGTGCAGTGTGTCGCGGGAGGGAGGAAGAGCAACCGAGGGTGATGACCAAGTTTCTAGCTGGAGGAGCTGGCTACGTGGGAGTGTTATTGGCCGACACAGGACATTGTCTGAAGGAGATAGAGAAATGCACACACCAAAGGCCAAAGACCACGCAGAGTCTGTCCACCCACATGTTTTTATTCCCATTCTCTTGCTTTTTACCAAAACAAAAGCTTTTCATTTGCTGCAGACTCTTTGAATAGAGTGCAGTCCCTGTGTTATCAATAATTTATGCAGTATCTTCAAGAAAAGGGTTAATGTCCAGGGCCTTGTGATTCCAATCTAGTTTCCCAGAATATTTCACAGGACAGATATAAAAAGAAAATTTTAAACACACACACCCATGCACACACACCATCCTTTATCCCTTTGGTGCAACTTAAAGAGTTGTAATTATGTCCAAGGTCACTATTCTTTTTTTTTTTTTTTGGTCTTTCTGAGACAGGGTCTCACTATGCAGTTCAGGCTGGCCTTGAGCTCACTTTTGTAGCCCAGGCTAGTCTCGAACTTGCACCAATCCTCCTGCCTCAGCCTCCCAAGTGCTGGGATTACAGACGTGCACCAGCATGCCTGGATAGGTCACTATTCTTTTTTTTTTTTTTTTTTTTTTTTGTCTTTTTGAGACAGGGTCTCACTATGAAGTTCAGGCTGGCCTTGAGCTCACTTTGGTAGCCCAGGCTGGTCTCGAACTCACACCGATCCTCCTGCCTCAGCCTCCTGAGTGCAGGGATTACAGGCATGTGCCACCATGCCCGGCTCCACTATTCTTTTTAAAGGTGTTTTTTTAGGTAGGAACACAGAGGTCATTCCTCCAAGACCTGTCCTGTCAAAATCTACATCCTATTTATGGATTGATTGATGTAGTGTTTCCTCTTAGATTATTTTTTTTCAAACTATGCACAAACGAAAAGTACTTCAGAGGTGTAGCTTTGCAACTTTGGGCCTGACAATAGTAGTTACTTTCTTGGGAGAGTGATTATTCTCATTAGATCTTAAATCCATTATTAATAAATCACTTTTCTTGAAACCTTTATTGTAGATAAATTGGAGAGAAAGCTGTAGCCCCAGTATTAAGCAGTAGTAGTTTCTTGTAGTCTTACAAATCTAATTACTGTGATATTTCATATTCTTTGAGCAGTTCCATAGCATATACCTTTTCTCTGCCTCTTTGTCTCTATGTGATATTCATATTCTCTCTCTGTCTCTCACTGTCTCTGTCTGTCTCTCTCTGTCTGTGTCTGTCTCTCTGTCTCTGTCTCTGTCTCTGTCTCTCTCTCTCTCTCTCTGTGTGTGTGTGTCTCTGTTTCTCTGTATTTTGTTTTTTTGAGACAGAGTCTCACTGTAGTTCAGGCTGTCCTGAACCCATGTAGGTCAGGTTGATCTTGTGGTAATCCTCTTGCCTTAGCTTCCCATTACAGGTGGAATTACAGGTGTATTCCACCATGCCCAACTCCATTCTTTCTGGGGTGACATGGAGTCTCAGCATTGCTTCAGTTTGTATTTCTTGGATGACCAGTGATGTTAAACTTTTTTTTCATATATTTACTTACCATTTGTATTTCTTCCTCTGAGAAATGTATATTTATCTCTGGTGCTCATTTTTGGATTGGGTCTTTGAACTTAGGGACTTGACTTTTTAAAATTATTTATATGTTCTGGATAGAAGGCCTTTGTCAGAAGGACAGTTGGCTACAATTTTTGTTTGTAGTTGCGTCTGCATCTTCAAATCTGATCAGAAGTGTAGCAGGATACAAAATCAACACTCAGAAATCAATAGCATTTTTCTACACAAACCACAAATGCACCAAGTGAGAAATTAGGGTAACCACACCTTTCACAATAATATCAAAGAAAGAAAGGAAAGAAAGCAAGAAAGAAAGAGAAGAATCTCACAATGGAAGTAAAAGGTTTATACAGTGAAAATTATGGTACTCTGAGAAAAAAAAGATTGAGGAGGATTTAAAAAAAAAGGAAAGTTATTCCTTGTTCCTACATAGGAAGAACCAACATTGTGAAAATGGTCATACTCCCAAAATTGTTATACAGATTCAGTACAATCCTGATTAAAATACCATTAATGTATCTCACAGATCTAGAGAAAACATTCCTAAAATTCATCTGGAACCAGAATATCAAAAGCTATTCAAGGCAACAAAGGAAAGGCAGGAGACATCATAATCTCTGACTTGAAATTATACTATAAAGCTGCTGGCAAAAGTACTCTCAGCAAAGCAGATCTGTGGACCAGTGTTAGAGATTAGAAGATGCAGACGCACCTGCCCTTTTCTGTTTAAGATAGACATTATGTAGGAAAGTGTACCGGGGGAGGCCTTTTTCCTTTTCCATTATTCTACTCAATACATTAGTAAATAAGCACATCTATTTTTAATGTTGTTTTTAAAAATTATATTTTTCTGTTTCTTGGTACAGTGTCATGCTACACAGATTGGACCTGTAGTGATCCTCCTGGCTCAGCCTCCCCAGTGCTGGGATTCCAGGCACTAACCACCATTCCTGGTTCCCAGGTTCACACTGCATGCAGTACTAGGGATCGAACTTTTTTTTTTTTAATAGTTGCCTGCTATTTATTTATAGTCAATTTTATAGTAATGTAACATATAAGCAAAACATTATATAAATATAGATAACATTCCTTCCTATACTGGTAAGCAAATTGCTTATTATGGTAAATTTACAGGATATTTAAAAATAAAAATATTTTATCATATGGAAAGACGGCAAAATATTTTGCTATACCTGAAATCTAAATCATGATGTGCTCCTTCACAAATATCAAGTTGCTGTCAGTATACCTCAATTTTATTCATATTCTTTTTTATCATGATGTAACCTGCCACAAATATTATTTATTATACAGCCATTGTTACTTTAATTAAATATTTCATGAAAACATTCCAGTACCAAAAACCTAATATGAAACGAACAATATCAAAATTCAAAGACTAAGCACCAAAATGCTTTGCAAAGTATGTCTAGTTGTTCTCCTAAAGCCTCATGCAGTTGTGGGGCAGCTTCTGAATCTTATGATTGATTTTTGACCAATGCTGGGATTTCAATTGGGATCAAACTTTTTGAAAGAAATTTATAAGACACGTGATTTAGTTAAATATAAAAAGCAAAAACATTCAATATTGAGGAAATTAAAAAATTACTTTTCTATAAGCTAAAGTGAGGGACTACCAAAAAGCCTCAGAAGAATTTGCCCTTTTTGTTGTTTTTTTAAACAACAATTTGGTTAACTTGAGAAAAGTCCCAAATGAATAGTAGCTACAAACATTCTTCAGAAAAAGAGGCAGCTCTAGTGTGTGCGCCAGTGGCATGTCTTCACGAGTGGCATGACTGCAGCGCTACCACTCGCAGGCACAGCTAGTCTATTAGTAATTTCAGCAGAGTTTTGAGGGTGGTAACCTTGTCATCAACTTTGCCAATGTATATTCTAAATTCAGTCCTCATCTTAGTGGCTTTGCAGATTATTTTTTTCCTGGTGCAGGGGTTTGAACTCAATGCCTTTAAACTGTAAATGACATCACCAATCCTTTTTATGTTTTATTTTGAGACAAGATTTCACTAAGTTGCTCAGGCTAGGATAGAACTTACAGTCCTCCTGCCTAAGCCTCCCGCTGTGCTGGGATTATAGGACTGAAACACTACACTGTGCTCCCCGACTGTTTCATAGCAAAGCTTTACTGCTTTTTTTACGGATCTAGTCAAGGGACTCGACTATACTATACTACTGTGAAGTTAAATATACTAACTACTATGCAGTTAAATATGCTAACTGCTATGTAGTTAAAAAACCTGGTCTGTGGTGGTTTTTTTTTTTTTTTTTAGTAAAAAATACTCTCTTCATAGCATCTGCTTCTGAGATGTGCCTAAGGGGGAGTACCTTCCCTTGTGTCAAAGGAAAAATTGACAGCAATTTGTATAATGATCATAATTAGTTTTGTTTTTGATTCTAGAATTGGGTAACATCTCAGAAAATAGATGGTCCTCATGGGTCTACCATAAGGGGTTGGTTTTATAAATAGAAAAAGACTGAAGAAAGCAGAGCAAATTTTTAAAAAGTGAATTGCTCATTTCGGTTCCTTTCCTTGTGAGACAAGACCATTAAATAAAGGAAAATGGCTGGTTGACATCGGGTAATTTAGGGTTAGCTTTAAGCATGTTAACCATGTCATCAACTTTGCCATGTGTAAGAATCAGAGCAGAGAGAACTCCATCAACATGGCACCGAAAAACCGCCTTTCACTTCTCTGATCCTAATTCCTTGGAAGGTCAAACAAATAGCTTAGTTGATAGCTCAGAGCTCTAAGATGATACCAGCTGATTTTTAACCTGGTCTTTTGGAACCTACCTAATGCAGTATAGTGTACTCCAAAACAATGACCCCCTTTAGTTTTTATTTAACACCAGTTAGCAACTTTAAGAATTTCCCAGCAAATATTTGCCATAGAAGCAGGAAGGGAGCCGGGCGTGGTGGTGCACGCCTGTAATCCTAGCACTCGGGAGGCTGAGGCAGGAGGATTGGTGCGAGTTCGAGACCAGCCTGGGCTACAAAAGTGAGCTCAGGACCAGCCTCAACTGCATAGCCAGACCCTGTCTCAAGAAGACAAAAAAAAAAAAAAGAAAGAAAGAAACAGGAAGGGATGAGTTCCTGTTCTCTGCAGTCCATGGTATACTGAGGAAGCTTACGACATGTTCCTCTTTTTCTTAGTATACGTGCTACCAAAGTGAGCACGATGACATGTTCTTTGGAACAAAAGAAAACAGAACCTACTTTGACTTTACATGGAAAAAAAAATGAGTCATAGTATGGATTTTGTCTTTCTTTTGGACATACCTCTTAGATTACCCGTGAAGCACATTGCCTGCAACTCTGCAGTCCCTCGCACACACATCACATCAGGTAAGTGTCAGTGAAACCCAGGAGGCAGGCCAGATATTCTAATTATATTGACGGGGAACTTAGACTCAGTAAGGAAGTCTGTGCCAAGACCCTGTGGCTGGCTGGGAATTTGAGCTTTTTGTTTCAAGTCTGGCATAGCACATTCTTTTCTTTGCCAGCTCACACTTTTCCATCCTGGCTAGTGCAGGTTACATTTGTAGAGCAGAAAAGGAAAGATTTCTGCATCAAGTCCTCAGGTTTATTTTGGTGTACCTGTCAAGGCTGTGCAGCCTCCACCCCTGTAATCCAAGCCGCTGATGTTACTCCCGGGAGCGCAGCAGCAGCCTTCTGACTGTGTGCAGTTCCCCCCATCCTGGCCAGTGATCATTCTGAAATCTGACTTGGATCAAGCCATTCCTCTGCTTGCAGTGATTTTCCACTGTACTTGGAATAAAATTCAAGGTGCCTAGTTTGGTCTACGAGGCCAGTATTTTCTGGCTCCTGCTCGATTCTCTCACTTGCTCAGTATCGTTGAGCCGCAGCTCCTAGAAGGCCTCAAGTTCTTCCTGGCCTCAGGACCTTAGCATTTGAGCTATCTGGTCTCTACAGATCTTTGTTCTGTTTACAGCTGATCCTTCAGATTTCAGTTGAAATGTCATTTCCTGAAAAAATGCCTTCTCTCGTTTTCCTACCTAAGTTGTTTATTTCATTCATATTCTGTTTCCTGGCATTTGTAGTTAGTCTTTACTAATAAATTTAGCAACCCATGCTAGTGTGTCAGTCACCTGCCTGTAACACTGTCTGTAGATGAAGCAGTAAAATACTTTCCCAGTAAAAAATGAACCAGGATTGAAACTCAGATTTTTCTCGCTAAGCCTAAATCTGACAAGGCAAATGCCACGTCCATATATTGTTATATTCCCAGTGCTTGGCCTGTAGTAGGCATTCAGTGAATAGGCATTGAACAAGTAAATCTATAGCAACAACTGGTTCCTCACTAACAGCTTTATCAAAATATAACTCATATATTTTGAAACCTACCATTTCAAAACATGTGGTTCAGTAGTTTCCCGCACGTTTGCAGGGTTGCACAGCCATCCGCACTCTAATTTTAGAACATTTTCATCACCACAAAGTGAAACTTTAAACCTATTAGCATTCATTTCCCATTTCCCCCTCTTGCTATTCCCTAGAAACCACTAATCTACTTTGTGTCTCTGTGGATTTGCTTATTCTGGAAATTTTATGTAACTAGAAGCATAGAACGTATGGCCTTTCATGGCTGGTCCCTTTCATTTGGCTTCCTGCTTTCAGGGTCCATCTATGTTGGTGCATGTATCAGTGCTCCATGGCTTATTACTGAATTCTGTTATGTGCATATATCATATATTATGCATCCATTCAGCGAGTGGGCATGGGAGTCGTTCGTACTCTTTGACTTTATGAAAATAACTATGACATGTATTTTCAGTTCTGATTCCGTATACACCTACTAGTAGAACTGCTAGATCATGTGGTAACTCTTACTTATAACATTTTAAAGAACTGTGGAACTATTTTCAGTTTGGTACAATGACTAAGAAAACCATAACCAAATAGTATTTAAAGTAGTAAAAATAGATTTTATTCAAGACTGTTGCAACAGGGGGAATAGACTCTAGTAAAGAACTGGGCTGTGTTTTGAATACAGTTTAAAAAAAAAAGAGAGAGGGATTTATAGCCGAAGAATGGACTGTGTTGGAGGCGTGAGGTCAGCAATCACAGATCGCTAGGAGGGACTGGACAGGATTCTTGATGAAGGCTGGCCAGGGGCATGAGGTAACACCTGGGAAATGTTTGCTGGGTATGAAGAATTTGATCAAGTATGGGGATGATTAAATAGACGAGTGGGTGACTCTGTCTCTACTGACTTGACAGGATTCTAGCTAAAATTGGGTGGTACAAATACAATCATGAAAGGCTGAAGTTTGGCCTAATTGGGAAAAGCATTCTTAGGAGCCTGGCTTAATATTTATTTATTTACTATTTTTTAAATGTATTTGCTTGTTGCAAGGCCTCACTACACAACTTGGGCTTGTGATTCTCCTGCTGTCAGCTTCCCCAGAGCTGCAATGACAGGTGTGCGCCACTATGCCTGGACTCTGGCTGGCTCAGCCTGTCCTGGGGGTGGGGCTGGCGTGGTATGCCGTCCCAGGATTGGTCCACAGTCCCTGCACCTGCCTAGATGATTGTAGTCTGCTGAACTATCTTGCCAGACATTTTTAATGTTCTTAATTTTTATTTTATAAAGAGAATACAAAATGGTAAGACAAAAAGAAAAAAAAATATAGAAACAATATAGAATTTCACCAAACAAAATAATAAGAATTCAACAATGTTTCTTATTCTTATTACATATTATTTTCAAAGTACTCATTTTAATTACCACATATAGACATGCAAAATTGAAAAAAGAAAAAAAATCAGCATTAATGGCTCCTTTCAATAGACCATCAGAAATCAGCAGTACAATTACCCAAGCTATCTTGAATATATACATGGATATATCTTTTTTCCTTCTTTCTTTTGTCCTTCTCCTCAACCCAGTTTTTCTAGACCTTCCTTATTATACCTCAAACAGGCAGTTCAGGTATTACCTGTCCTTAGTTGCAGTAGCAAGAAGACTTCCCTTCCATGTTTTTTAATTCTACACAGTGACATTTCATTTGATGTTCAACAAATATTGGTTGTCATAGTGTTGGCTAAGCTGAGATATAGCCAGTACTATATTTTTAAAGGCTATTCAAGCTTCTTTCTTTTCTATTTCATGTTTATATATTAGGGTATCATCACCACCACCACCATCATCATCATCATCATCGTCATCATCGTCATCATTCCTGTATAGAAAAATTTGACAAAACTGATAGTTTGATCCTCTGTGGCATTTGGTTTAGGACACTAGACTCCTTTCCCACCATAATAGCATATTTGAAATGATGAACAATCTCTTTTTCATTTTTCTTCACTATTTTTGATATTCTTTTTTCTTTTTTCTTTTCTTTCTATGCCTAGAGCTGGGGTGTATCTCTGATCTAGTAGAAAGATGTTTTTATTTTATCTCACATACTGAATACTAGTTAAAAGTGCTTATAAATTTACCAGTAGCTAACAAGAATGATTTTAATTTTCTAATAAACCCTTTCACCCTGTTTTTGTTTTCCTTTACCATCATCCATCTGCCATATGTTAGTGTCTTCACTTAATGCCAATTTAAATTTATTTGGAGGACACCACTATGCTTCTGAAGTGGCTAGCTGTCCCGAGAAGTTGGGAATCCAGTCCTTAGCAAAGGAAGCCTTTTAAAAGACTAAACTTCACCGAGGTTAACTGTTGCCTTTTGTGTGCAGTAACTCTGTGTGTCAGTGCCTATTCTGTGTGCTTTTGCTACAGGAAGTGTATTCTAGTGATCACGATTGGCTGGGTACATTAATATTCACGGCACATGCCTCTTATCTTACACAGTGCTCGTTCTCTGTGTATTTAACTAATGTGCCATTTTGCTTTTTCATTTTGGCTTAGGGAGCCATGATTTTAGAGGGTGTGAAGCAGAGAGCAGCTGGGAGGAATGAATGCCCAGAACTCAGGGCCAGGGTTAACATACTGATGCAGATATTCTGAGAAGCCATCTTTTGAAACACGTTAAAAGGAAATGCCAAGTGGAGCCAAAGCCGATCTTGCACTGGCACGTGATGCCAGTTCAGGAGATCCTTGGCTTCATTCAGCTGCATTTTGCTCTCAGATTGCCACCTGCTTCAGGGCAGCTACTTAGGCACAGCTGAAATGAGAGTATTAAGACCACGTATTTTATAATTTAAAAGACCTTGGTGATTTCTAAAGTTTAGAATATGTGTAGTAGCATTTAAATAGAAAGCTAAGGGCAGACATTTCAAGAGGCTGTAGTTGATTTTGCCTCCCTTACAGAATTTTATTTTTTAAATGATTATTTCCATGTTGAGAAATTTGCAGCAGATATTAGGAATGTTTTTCATTCCTTAATAAGGTCACAACAATTTTAATAAGTATACTACAAAGATAAATTTAGATTGGCGTATAGCATAATTATTTTAAGTTTTGTGGTTGTAAAATTTGCAGGAGGAAGGATTTCTGGAATTTAAGTGGCATTCTACGAGAGATTTTCAATGAACTGGGAAGACAGCTCAGTGGCATAAGTGCCTGACTGGCAAGTGCAAGGTCCTTAGTTTGATCCCTAGTACCACAATAAGCAAACAAAGAAACTAATAAATAAAATAACAATACTAGAGACTTCCAGGATAGGAACTTGCCTTGATCCTTCTCTTTTGTTCCAAGTTTTCCATTTCATCCTAAACTTGATGTCTAACAGTAGGCAACACCACTCCTTTTTATGTTTTAGGGTTGGTTATTACTAGAAGAGTTTACCACCTTCTTCCTTCTGTGGATGCTCATCAAGAGGGAGCAGGTACTGAAGAACTGCAGTCGTTGTCATGACCCCACTAGGCACGGTGAAGCATCATTAGATTCCTAAGCTACCAGAGTACCCCTCATGGGCTCTTGTCTGGGAGCTACAGTGGAATTTGGCTCCTCTCCTTGCTTGAGTTCTTGTGCTTCCCAGGTGTGTATGAATGCCCTAGGCAGCTGGGTCACAGGCCAAAGCAACTCACTGCGAAACATGATTCTCTTGAAATCCTTTTAAATGACATGCCTTTGTGTGCTACTGTGCATTCCATCCATGATTATTTTAAATAGAAATATTTAATTATCTAATCAAGTAAGACTGATGCGATAGGAAGGTATAGCATGTTTCAATTGAGTGTCACGTGTGCCCTAGTGGAGAGCATCATGGGCTTAGTGTGACCTTAGTGTGGGATGGATCAGAGGGTAACAAGCATTAGAGAACACACTGTGGTGGAAGTTGGACAGCTCGCAGGCTCTTCCGCTTTCAGCTCTCAGCACTGGGGAAAGAGGCCAGACTAAAAGTCCAGTAGTCTGTCTTCTTGATTCAACATCTTGAGGTGTTGAAGAAGTCATTTAAATATCTTCAGAACCATTTTTTTCTTATGTAAAATGAGAGAATAAATGAAAAAAAGAGAAAGTGGAATTTTTCAAAGTATGTTTGGTGATTTTTTACTTAACAAAAGATATTAGTAGTAGTAGTAGTAGTAGTAGTAGTAATATCATATTTGGCACAGGGTCTCACTCTACAGCTCAGACTTGTGTGATCTTTCTGCTTTGCAACTTCCCCAGTGCTAGGATTTCAGGGGTGTGCCACCACATCCAATCTCTGTGGCTGACTCAGCATCCCCAGGGGCAGGTCCTGCGTGGGATGTGGTTCTGGGAATGGGACCCTGGTCCCTGAGCTTGCTTAAACAAGCACTTATTCCACTGAGCTATCTTGGTGGCTCTACAAAAAATATTCTTAGTTGCCAATGGTTGGAACATAGGGATATGATGAGGCTTCAGTAACGCAAGATGAAAATGTTCTGGAGATGGGTTGCACAACACTGGGAATGTGTTTCTCTCATGTACTTACACACTGAAAAGTGATGAAGATGTTAATTTTACATTGTACAGTTTTAAAACACCTTCAGTAAACATGTTTTATTTATGAAGCCCCCTCCTGCAGAATTATAGTACAATTCAGCATACTCAGACTGCTGAGGCATCCTGCACTACAGACATCTCAGTTTTAGTCCACAGAGTCTCAAGTTGTTTGTTCCTCCATCTGAACTAACATTTCATACTAGGAGTCCCATTCAGGAAGATGGAGAGGTGATTTGAAATCAGCCCAAACATGCTATTCCTCCAAGACATGTGCACTGTGGCCACATGGGACCTGGATCACTTGATTGACAAAGATTAAATCTGGGCATCCCAACCTTTTTCATTTCTTGGCATATATAGAAAGTAAGAATATTTACATGACACAGGTAAATGTCGGGACTCAGTGCTGAGGTGCTTAGAAACTCAATGAGAACACCTTTTGGCTAAGTGTCTGGTCATCACACACTTACAAGATTATTATTGAGGAAGTTACATGAGAGGTCTTGTTACTAGCTCAGGAATATGATTTTTGGTTGTATCCACTTGACTCTTGGCTCTTTTTTTACTCCCTTTCCCTGCCAAGATGCTGACCTTTCCTTCGAAGTCCCTTTTCTCCATTTACGCTCTCGTTGACTTTGTTAAACCTACCTCGTGTCTGTACCACATAATGCTCATGTCAGCCGAGGCTGCCGGCTCCTGCCGCGACGCTGCATCCTGCTTGCTCGCCCTTCCGCTGCCCACGCCTCTCGCCCACATGCGCTGCACTCTTTCGGTTCTGCATTTTGCTCTAGTACTTTATCTCACATAAATGAGAAATTCTATGCAGGAGTAAAGTGCACTGATTCATTTCTCTCAGTGTTACATTTTTCAAGAGTATCAATTTTTTTTTCAGAAATGTCTCAAATTTGTCCTGCTTTTATTAGGATATAAAAAAGTAAAAAAAAAAAAAAAAAAAAAAAAAAAAAAAAAAAAAAAAAAAAAAAAAAAAAAAAAAAAAAAAAGCAGTAGAAAGGATTCAAAACTCCATTCAACAATGGTTACTTTATCAATTGTTTAGGTTACCAGATATAAATGTGAAAAATGGGTCAAAAACGCAAAGAAACAGCAAAAGTTATAAGAAATGATATCAATCCCTGTCAATCAACTATTCTTATTTTAAAAATCTGTAACGTATGTATTGTTATACCCTGCTTCTGTCTTTGCTTTTGTGTTCCTTACTCTTGCTTATATACTTAGCTCACATGTATCAGCAGATATATTTAGTCAGGGTGAGAATTCTACCAATTAACTATTAGTTTCAAAAATCTGGTGGAGATTCTTAGGACCTTTGTCTTAACCATTTTGTGTACATAACTGTATGACTTTGCCCGTGCCGTGTTTCCTAACTTTCCTTTTTGCTGTCACTTCCTTGTTTAAACCTTAAGTTCTCGCTTTCCATTTAACTGTTATACCTTTCCATTTTTATTTTTTCTTTTGAGTATTGGAATATATATACAGCTACTTTCTCTTAGTTCACTGAGAAGAAAGATTTGTACTAATGGTGTTTAGAAAAGATACCATGTCTACATCTTGTACTCTGAACAACGACTATGAAGACAACAATAACCAATGTCATGCTAACCAGTCTGGAACTGCCTCATTGTTATTTCTTTCTCATTAAATTAATAAAATTTTAAAAGTATTAAGCATTAAATGCTCCTTTTAAAAGACAAGCAGAAATTGGTGATACAATTATCCTACATATATACAGGTCCTTTCCCTTTGGACACATTGGACAGATTCTTTCCCTTTCACAGTATCTATTGGACTGTTCAGATTTTATTTGCTCTTTCAGGTTCTCGTCCTAGCAACAATAGGATGTTTGCACGCGTCCATCTGATTTATTTCATTTATCAACACAGTCTGTGGTTGCATCCATTTATCCATAAAAGCCTCAAATTTATCTTTTTTGTAGCTGAATAATTCTTCATTGTATAAAGGTACCCTATCTTTTTTACCCATTGCTCAGTTGGTGGGCATTTGGGTTGTTTCCAAGATTTTTAGCTTAAATCTTTCGTGTGTGTGTGTGTGTGTGTGTGTGTGTGTGTGTGTTTGTGTGTGGGGGGGATCAAACTCAGGACCTTGGGCTTGTCAGGCAGGCACTTATGCTGATGAGCTGTATCCCTGTCCCTTGTTTTCAAGATTTAGCTGTGATAAATTGTGCTGCTATAAACATGGGTGCACATACATTGCTGTGGTATGATGGTTTCATTTCTTTTTGAAAAATACTTAGAAAAGGAAATAACTGGCTTAAATGGGACCTTCAGTCCTACCTCTTTGAGGAGTCTTCATGCTGGGTTTCATCGTGGTTGTACCAGCCTGCACTCTCACCAACAGGGAGGAAGGGTTTCTTTTTCTCCAGAGCCTTTCCAGCATTTGTTATTGGCTCACTTCTTGATAATAGCCACTCTTTCTGGGTGAGATGGAATCTTGTTGTTGTTTTAATTTGTGTCTCTTGAATGACCAATGATACTGAACTTTTTTCATATATTTATTTGCCATTTGTATCTCATTCACTGATTTGTGAAGTGTATATTCATCTCAGATGCCCATTTATGGATGGGTCTTTGAATTTTGGAGGCCTAATTTTAAAAATTCTTCATATATTGTAGAAAAGAGTTCTTTGTCTGAGGGTCAGTCTGCTGTAATTTTTCTCTAGTTTGTGGCTTTTCTTTTTACTCTGTTGGATATTTCTTTTGATATGCAGAAACTGTTCAAAAAGATGAGATCCCAATTGTTGATTCTTTGAAGTATTTCCCATGCAGTTTGATTTTTGTTCATAAATTCTTTAGCTGCCCCTGTTTTTAAGACTTATAGCTACCTTCCCCTCCAGAAGATTTAGTGTTTTAGGTTTTTCTTCTTTAATATTTGAGATTTTATTGGTTGTGTTGAGGATCAGTACATGATTCACTTTGTACACAATTCTTAACACACATACCGAAAAAAGCCATGTATCATCTTGCAGTTATTCCAGTGACTTTTCAGCTTCAAATTTAGAGACAAATTTTCAGTAAGAGGATTAAGTACCAGTATCTTCAAATGCTGACAAAATGTTACTTAAGTCCCCCCAATTCACAATTTTGTGTCACATGTACTACATACTCAAATGTTTAATCTTTCACACCACATTAACAAAATGAGGCAAACAAGACTACCACTGCCAAAGATGCTACAGAGTGCACACGATTCTGACAGGGCAGTAATTAGTAAGTAGTTTTCTTTAGGAAACAATTCTACTAAAAACATGGGAACAGAAGTCATTTAAAGTGCCCTTGACATATGAAATGCATGACTGCAATTCCAAATTGCCATTTTGTATGCTTTGTATTGTAGGATATAAAACTAACCCCCACCTGTGGAATGTTGAGCTGACACCCAGGACAGTCAAAGCCTGCCATAATTCAGTATCCCACTCTTCCTGGTTGAACCAAAAGATAAGCAACCAGACAACGGTTTTACCTCTGAAAAAGTCATTTACACTTAAAAAAATGTGATGAGGTGGGTTCCTTCTTTTTAAAAATGTTTCTCGAGCTACTAAAAAACTTGCATTTACAAAATAGTTGATAAAAATTTTCCTCCAAGTTGTACAAGAAGGGAGACAGGGAGCTCTGATGAGACCTGGTGTGTGACTAGTTAGTTTTAGTATTTAAATCTTTGGTCCATTTTGACTGTAGTTTAGTTTATGGCAATAATACAGATCTGTTTTTAGCCTTCAAATTTGTCTTTCTTTATAGCTAACTAGTATTCTGCTATGTGTGAATACTACATTTTCTTTATCCAATTGTCTGTTAATGGCTCTTCCAAGATTTATTATAAATTTATTATATTATGAATTGTGCCTCTATAAACAATGATATTCATGTATTGCTACAGTGTAATGTCTTTAGCTCTTTGGGGAACATGGAAGGGAGATTGCTGGGTCATGTAGAATTTCTAATTCTAGTTCTTTGAGAAGCTTCCATACGGATTTCCACAGTGGCTGTGTTAGTTTAGTTTATATTTTTATCAACAGTGTTGAAGGATTCCATTTTCACTAGCATCTACTATGCTTTGAGTTTTCTTTTTTAATCATTTTGTTAGTGTATATTTATTATACATGTCAAGCAATTCGTTACAGAGAATTTCAAATTATACATAATATATGTTGATTTTTCCCAGTTTCTCTCCCCTCCCTTTTCCTGCACCCATTTACAAAAGCTTTGTTGCCATTTTTCCTTCCATTCCATTTTTTCTTTCTTTCTCTTGTTCATTTATTTATTTATTTGTTTGGTACAGGGTTTCACTGCACAGCTCAGATTCACAGTGATTCTCCTGTCTCAGCCTGCCCAGCTCTGGCACTATGAGCATGTGCCACCACACCCAGTTTCCGTGGCCAGCTCAACATGGGGCCAGCCCAGGGCTGGCATGGCATGCACTATGGGGGAATCGAACCCAGGTCCTTCCTCCTGTTGAGTTATCTCCCTGGTCTCCACTTTTTTCTTTTTCCCTTCCTTTACTTCCCTCTCCTTCTTCCTTTGCTCCCCTTCCCACTTGATGCATTCTTCCTAAAATCTACCTTCCTCATGACTCATATTTACTCCTTCTATTTCTCGCGTAGTAGAAACAATGTGAACTCCTCTGTCTTATCTGGCTTCACTAAATTGTATGGTCTCAAGGAGCATCCATTTGCCTACAAATGACTTCACTTCTTCTTTATGGCAGTGTAGTATTCCATTGCATATGTTATCTTTATTCATTGATCTATTGGTAGGCATATTTGTGCTGCTATAAACCTGAGCATGCACGTGTCAGTGCGGTATGACATATGCTTCAACTCTTTCTGGTAATGTATCTAGAGGGGAATCAGGTAGGGCAAATGAAACTTGTAGTTTAATTTTTTTGTGAATTTCCATAGTGGTTTCCTTGAATTCATAGTCCTTAGCTTCACTCATTTGTGAGAAAAATAACTGCCAAATGCCCATCAGATTGTTAGACATTTTTTATTCATTTTGATGAGAAAAAAGAAAATAACAATGAAACAGTTTCAGAACAAGTTGGTAGGATGCTTACAATAATTAATACCATGCATATTTTTGTCTTCATAGTAGTTAATTCAGAGGACAAGACGCAGACCTGATATCTTCTCCAAACAATGTTAGTACCAACTTTTATTCTCAATGAACTAAGAGAAAGTAGCTGTATCTACTTTAGTTAAGATAAGCAAACTATCCTAACTCTCTTGTGTATACATATATATATATATATATATATATATACATATATATACATATATATACATACTTTCTTTTATATATATATTATATATATATTTATATATATATGTATATATATACATACATATATATATACATATATAATATATATACATACTTTATCCTAACTCTCTTGTGTATACATATATATATATATATATACACACACACACATATATATATATATATATATATATATATATATACATACTTTCTTTTCTTTTCAAAGTTTCTAATACTAGGAGAAAATATCATACCATGTCTTATTTATAAGTAGATTGTAAATCGGAGATACATTATGAATCATAAAACAAAAAGTATAATTAAACAATATTGAGAAAATTAATTAAATATTAATTAATTAAAATTAAATTAAATATTTTGAAACAATATTCCAAAATTCAAATCAAATCATGAGTCCAACTTAGAGGCCAGAATGTTGTGTATCATATATATGAATCTGTAATCAATTCAGAGTATTTGCATAGTATTTTCTTTTTTCGGTGCTAGGGATTGAACTCAGGACCTTAAGCTTGCCAGGCAAGTGCTTATTGTACTGAGCTATCTCCCCAGCCTTGCGCATAGTATTTGAATAGGTTAATATATACAAAGATAGCAACTAAGAAAAAGCTTCCATAGTAGTAAAGAATTACTAAGAATGAAACATAACATAATAACTGGAATAGCAAATACGTAACAGTTTGGGGATGGGATATCGCACAAAGTTCTAACATGTCATGTAGACATTTTTTCTAATGAAAATACTGTTCTTGTGCTGAGCTGGCCTCTGAGACTGGACGTGGTGATACATGCCTGTAATTCCAACACTACAGAGGCTGAAAACCGGTGGAGTACCACAAGTCTGAGCTGCATAGTGAGACCCTGCACCGAATACATAACAAAGAAAGAAAATACTGTTCTATGAACAATTCAAACAAATACATACATAATTTTCATTTTTCTTATTTAAAGAATACAAAATGATAAAAAATTAGAAATGATACAAAATGTCATTAAAGTAATAGGAACTCAGCAGTGGTTGTTGCATTGCATAATATTATTTTCAAATTAGTTGTTTAGGTTACTTGATATAAATGTGCAAAATTGGTAAAAAAAAAAAATGTTTAAAGAGTTACAAGAAATTTTAAAGAAACATTAGCTGTTCCTTTCAATAGACCAGCAGAAATCAGCAGCACACCTACCCAAAGCTATCCTGCATGTACACGTTGATAGAACTTTTTCCTTTTTTTTGTCCTTTCCTCCTCCCAGTTTATAAAAGCAGGTGAGTTCACATATATAAACTCAGACTGACAGTTGGATGAGCAAGGTCCCATGACACTTGTAGAATAACTTCAGGAAACACATTTGAAAATTCCAGATTTGTGGTTTCTGGTTTACATAGATAACCCACTAGCCCTGCATACTTGGGGTTTACATGTTTGAATACTGTAGTTGATACTGGAACAGTGTACTTGGGTAGGGGAAGCCTGTTGTGCATCTGGTAGAACTACTCCTATTTGTTGTACCAGGTTTTATGTCCACTGACTATTTGGAACAGTGTACATATACTATACCACAGCCCCAGCCTGTAGTGAAAATCATAGTGCTTATGAGTAAGTGCTAAGGAGATTTCCTGGGAAAGAAAGGACATGATCGCAATCTGGGTTGCCTTAAATCCCTTCCTTCTCCCTTTCTTCTTTCTTCCCCTAACTCATACCTTCCTTCTTTTTCTCCCTCCCTCCCTACCCTCCCTCCTCTTCCTCTCTTCCCTCCCTCCTCTTCCTCTCTTCCCTCTCTCCCTCCTCCTCTCTCCTTGGGTCATTTATGTGTAGTTTCTATATATTCCATATATAGTGGAAAGAGAGTGGCAGGAAAGTATTGAAGTACATTGTTATAGCTGTTGGCCAGTTAAGTCTGAAATGCTCAGGGAATATCCTCAGGAAAGACAAGCTGGAGCCCTTGGGTGTAAGCAGAAGCTGTTATCTACAGGCAGAATTCTTCCTTAGTCAGGAGACTGGCTTAAGGCCTTTCAAGTGAAAGACTCAGGCCCTCTCATGTTACTTAGGACAATCTTAGAATCAACTGATTGTACTTTAGTACACCTACAAAATACTTTTACAACAGTACTTACAATAGTTGATTAAATAATGGGACTGTGGCCTAGCCTAACTCACCATCGCTAGACCTGGTGTGGTAGCACATGCCTGTAAGGCCAGTTCTTGTGAAACTGAGAGACAGGAGGGTGACTGTGAGTTCAAGGTCAGGCTGGGCTACAAAGTGATTTCAAGGACTACATAGTAAGACTTGGTTTCAAAAAATGGCAAGAAAAATGTGTGAACCAGTTCATCTCATACAAAGATACCAGCATGATAATGTAAAAAATCATGGTTTATCCATTCTAAAAACAAAAAATGCCTGGTTTGCCGCTCATGTCTAGTTTAGGCATCGTGAACTAATACTTTTTTGTTCCCTGAAGTCAGACTTACCTTTGAGGTGCTCATATTTGTTAGAGTTGAAAGTATTAGAAAGTATCTGGCTGCAATACCATGACAGACTTTTAAGGAGTGGCTGTATCACTGAAACACCAATGCTGACCCCCAAACAGGGCTTCAGGGGGCAAATGATCATTTAATTCTGTGTTCTTCAACTAGGGCCCATGACTCCCCAAAGCACACTCTTTAATGTATTCTATCATGAGAAATGCTTTGTTGCTGGGCTTGGTGGCACACACATGTTATCCTAGCACTCAGGTGGCTGAGGCAGAAGGATCTTTTCAATTTTGAGGCCAGCTTGGGCTACAGTGTGAGCTCAAGGCCAGCTTGACCTGCATAGTGAGACCTTGTCTCAAAAACACAAAAAACAAAAAAGAAAAAGAAGTAATTTTCCAAAAACTACTAGAGAAGCATTTCTTTTATAGAATGTAAATCAGGAGGCAGGAAACTCAGTAAAGGGGCAAGCTAATAAACATCATCAATATTATAGGTCATACAGCTTCTGTTACAACTGCTTAACTGCTTTGTTTTTAGCATGAAAACAGCTATAGACAATAGACTAATGAGGATTTCTGTGTCTATAAACTATTTGTGCACACAGGCAGTGGGTGGATGTGCCTGCAGGTTGGCAAGCTGGTCACTCTGCTTATCATGCCAGGCCTATCTAGTGGCAGGGTGTATGTAGCTCAGTTTAGTTTATAAAATTAGGGTTGATTGGTTACATAGTGGATTGTATCAATTTTTTGCTGTTTTATTAGGAACCATGAAAGAATCAGAACAACTATAGGAGTACAATAGTACCCAATTTTGTTAGGGAATTAGGACTATTATAAGTAAAAGTGCCAGCATATAGCATATGTCTACTACATATATGATTGTGTAACACTATACATCAACTGCAGTTATATAAATATAAAGAGGTGTGTTTCACCAGCCCTAAAAAAAAAAAAGTATGTGTTTGTGTCTTTTGTCTCAGCATGTGTTACACCAAGGAATTTCCTTGTGAGCATAAGGAGGTAGTGGCATGAGGGAAGGTGCTGAATGTCACATTCCTGACCTTTCTTCTCTCTGTCTTCTCATTATTAGTGAATAATAATAGAAAAAGTAGGCTGAAGAGTCGAGAATATTTTCTCTTAAGAGATTTTCATTTTAGAATATCTTTTAAAAAATCTTGTGTTAACTTGCCTCCATCTTTTCCTTGTGTAGGGACATCCCAAAAATGACATCTGAGTGTGTATGACATTGCTGTTCACAGCTTTTCGTGGTAGGCCTAGTGTGATTTTGGGAATAGAGTTGCTGTGTGCTGTAGGTCTGACAGTAGCTCTTGGCCTTGCCTGTCTTAGTTAACTATGCTGCGCGTTTTTATTGCTGTACCATGTTTGATTTATTCCTGATACTTTAAATTTGGAGGTTTTTGAGAAATGCAGCAGTAATACAGCATTAACTTATTAAAGTACATCTTAAGCCTTTTTTTTTTTTTAAGAATTGAGAATATATGTACAGGATAGAAGCGTCTGTTTATACATCATAGATCTCTAAATACTTGGGAGTGGAAATGTGGTAGAGCCCTTGGCCAGCATTGTAAGACTATGTTGTTCCATCTCCAGCAATCAGATAGATACATGAATAAAAAGATATCTAAGTGCTTGAGTTCAGTACTCAAATTCAGCAGGAGAAATAATATTTTCTGCTGTAAGACTATGTAATAAATTATATTTTGGGTATGAGCTAGATATCATTAGATTTTGCTAGTGTCTAGAAATTGACCTGGAGACCAAAACCATCTTTGGGGATTAGTATTTTCTTTTTTTTTTTTTTTTTTTTTTGGATTTTTGAGACAGGGTCTTGCTATGCAGTTCAGGCTGGCCTTGAGCTCACATTTGTATCCCATGCTGGTCTGGAACTCACACCAATCCTCCTGCCTCAGCCTACCAATTGCTGGGATTATAGGCGTGTACCACCAAGGCTAGCTTGGGCATTAATTTAAAAAAAAAATATTCCTTATGCACACTTTGTGTTAATGATGACCAGTTTCCATGTGTAGAAAAGCTACTAGGATAGCAGCATGGAGAATGGTGTAGATTAAGTCCTGAAAGAGAGCATGGAGACAAGTTAGAGATGTGTCTGAGTAGCAGGAAGGAGGCTTGGATTGCTGAGGGCAGAGTGCTGGGAAGGAATGGTCCAACTAAAAACACTTGTGGCCACGGGTAGTATTTATATGACTCCAGGGTCGGAGCTGCTATGGGACCCCTCCAGTGCAAAAGCTCTTAAAACAGTGCTTAGGAACTCAGGCTTGAGAAATGACGTAGATGGCATTTTCATCCTGGCCCTGCCCCTCTCCAGTGGAAGTGACCTGAGTGACTTAACCTTTACTTTCTTGATTGATAAAAATGAGCAGGACGATAACCCTTGGTAAAGTTGTAAAAATAAACTAAGACAATGAACAGAAACCCTTGGAAGTTATTTTATGAAGTTCTCATGAATATTTGCTGTCATGGTTGTTGTTACGGTTTTCAGGCACCAGCGCATGATTTACTTTCCTTTCTAATTTGGTGGGAATAAAATTTTGTTTTATGTTATTGTTGGAGAAGTAAGTAGACATGAAGTTCTCGGGTTTAGCACACTAGACTCCTATTGTCCATCATTTGTGACTATCCCATCTATGTCATCGATATGTTCTTCATGGTATAGTGTTTAGAAAAGCCAGATGGAAGAAGAAATAGGTGTATACCAACTCTGTATAAGAAAAGAAAAAAAAAAACCCAACAAAATGAAAATGTTGAACACATCAAGCCATTAGTGCTCTATGATGCAAGAGAAAGAGGTTGCCTCATACTCAGAAGAGGTAGATTTTAAAAGTTCTCGTCCTCAAAATTCTGCAAAAGGCATGCTCTGTTGTTTCTTTCAACATCTAGGTCTCTGTTTGATTTTTGTCTGCAGCTGTTGGTCTGACTCATGTTACCTTCTCATCATGTTCAAATCTATTTTGCCTATGATGAAGCCTGAGAAATATCTCATTTTAATGGTGTGTATGCTTCTGTCTGGTTTCCATTCTTAAGAAAGCACTTAAACTAGTAGTCGTGCCATCTCTCGTAATGGTATGCTCTTCCGTTTACTTTCCCTTCTGTTGATAATATTTATAGTGTGCACATCTGTGATCATTATTTGCTGTTCAGTTGCTTAGGGCACTGTGAAATTCAGCTTGTTTCATGTAGTAGTTTTGTTTTGTGCATACTGTCAGTTACAGAGCGTCTTTTCCACTTGCTGTGTCAGACACAAGAAGATAGAAAGGAACATTGGTGTAAATTTTACTTTCTAGAAAATTTGAAATAGTTTTTATTTTTTGAAGAGATTAAAAAAGTGAACACACACACACACACACACACACATTACAAATGAAACAATTTCTCTAAACAAAATTACACATGGTTTTTTCCCAAATAGTAATAGACATGAAAAAGTCAAATGAGCAATAATGCAGTTGTAATGGGGGACTTTAACATACCACTGTCACAAAGAGATTAGATAGGCAAAAAAAAAAAAAAAAAAAAGAAAAAAATCATCAAAGAAATAACAGAACTAAACCAAAATTGTGAAGAGATTGTCTTAGTAGAGTTTTAAAGAGTGTTTCACCCAGCAACAACACAATATATATTAGCTGCACATGGGACATTCTGCAAAGTCGATCGTATGCCAGTACACACAATATTCTTAAGTAAATGCAAAGGAATTGAAATTATCCCATGCATACTATCCGACCACAGTGTTATGAAGCTGAAAATTAATGATGAGAAACCACAAAAACACCATAAACCCCTGGAAATTAAATAGTAACCTTCTAAACAACCAATGGGTCACAGATGAATTTAAAGAAGAAATTAAAAAATATTTACAAATAAATGAAAATGCAGCTACAACTTTGTCTCAGTTGCTCTTTCTCATTTCTGGGACAAATACATGACACCCAAAATGAAGGAAGGAAAGGTTTATTTAGCTCATAGTTGCTGGTGGTTTCAGTCCATATTTAGCTGGCTCCAAGGCAGAGGGGCACATGGCAGAGAGCAGCAGTTCATGGTGGTGGTACAACAATGGCAGCAGAGAGAGTCCGTCTCTCTTATATTACTTTCAGGCTCTCCACCTCAGGCTGACTTTAACACTCACGCCCATAATCTCAGCAGAACTAAAACCCATAATCCCAGCCCCTTGGATCACCCATAATCCCAGAGGATCATTCATGAGTTAATTTTAAACTCTAGAAGTCCCCACCGCATGACTGCATGAGGCTTTGGAGGACAATTAGACACAAACCATAACAAACTTACAAGGACATGTGGGATATAATAAGCTGTTTTAAGAGGGAAATTTATAACAGTAAATTTGCACATTATGAAAACAGAACAAGCCCAAATAAATGATCTTAGGCGGCACCTCACACCCCTAGAAAAAGACGACCAAGTCAAACTCAAAGCCCAAAGGAGGGAGAAAATTATGAAGATTAGGCTATAAATCAAAGCAGTGGAGACAAAACAATAAAAAGAATAAATGAATTTAAGTGTTGGTTCTTTGAGGGAATAAACAAAATTGATAGACCCCTAACCAACCTAATGAAAAAGACAGACAGACAGAAAGACAGAAAGAAATTTAGATTAATGCAGTATGGAATGAAAAGGTCAGACTCACTGTAGACCAAGAGAAATTTGTAAGATCATCAATACTTACTTCCACAGTCTTTACTCTCACAGGATTGAAAGCACAAAAGAAATGGACATTTTCCTAGATACATATGAAATGCCAAAGCTGAGTCAAGAGGATATACAAACTCTGAATAACCCAATAATGGCAAATGAAATTCAAAAATGTAATTTAAAAAAAAACCCTGACAAAGAAAAGCCCAGGTCCCAATGGATTCACAAATGAATTCTTTAAGAAATTTAGACATTTAAACTCAGAAATGAAATCAAAAGACAAGCAATTTTCCCAAAGTTCTTCCTGGAGGCAAGCATTTCTCTGATTCCAAGACCAGAGAAAGGCACCCCCCCCCCCAAACAAAACAAAACAAAAAATCCCTGAAAGCTATTCCCTCTTGTGAATATACTAGCAAATGGAATGCAACAAATCATCAAGAAAATTACACATAATGACCAATTGGGATTCATCCCCAGAATGCAGGGTTAGTTCAACATCCACGGATATAATACAGCATATCAGTAGAACCAAGAACAAAAACCATATGATCATCTCAATAGTTGGAGAAAAGCTTTTGACAAAATCCAACACTATTTCATGATTAAAAACCTTATAGAAAATTGGCATGTAGATGGTCTATATCTCAACCTGATAAAAGCCATATAGGGAAACCAACAACCAACATCATATTAAATGGGCAAAACTGAAAGCCTTCACTTTAAAATCAGGAGCAAGACAAGGATGTCCACTGTCTTCACTCCTATTCAGTATAGTCCTGGAAACACTGTGAAACCAGAACAATTATACAAGAGAGAGAAATTAAAGGAAATAAAGGGATTAAAAAACAAGTGAAATTATCATTATTTGCAGATGACATGATACACTAAGTAAAGGTCCCCAAAGATTCCACCAAAATTCTTGTAGATTTAATAGCCAGATTGAGTAACATAGTAGGATACAAAGTCAGCACTCAGAAACCAGTATCATTTTTTTATACAAACAATGCTATAAGAGAAAACTTAGGGAAACCATACTCTCACAATAGTATCTAAGAAATTGAAATACTTAGGAATCAATCTCATAAAGAAAGTACAAGATTTACACAGTGAAAATTATAGTACTCTGAGAAAAGAGATTGAAGAAGATTTGAGGAAATGAAAACATATTCCTTGCTCCTGGATAGGAAGAACTAACATTGTGAACATGGCAATACTCCCAAAATTGTTATACGGATTCAATACAATCTTGATTAAAATAACATTAATGTGCCTCACAGATGTAGGGAAAACTTTCCTCAATTCATCTGGAACCAGAGAGACCCGGAATATAAAAAGCAACAGTGGGAAACAAAGGAAAGGCAGGAGACATTGCAATCCCCGACCTGAAATTATACTATAAAGCTACTATGATAAAATCAGCATAGTACGGGCAACAACACAGACCTGAGGATCAGTGAATCATATTATAAGATGCAGACAGAATTGGAAACACATTCAACCCCTTAAAGGGACCAAATATGTTTACTGGAAGAAAGATAGCCTCTTTAATAAATGGTGCTGGAAAAACTGACTTTCTGCTTGCCAAAGGATGAAAATTAGGTTCATGTCTATCACTATGCACTAAACTTCCATCAAAGTGGATCAAAGATTTACATATTAAATCAGAAACACTGAATCTTCTGGAGGAAAATTGGGTAGAAATCTTAAGACCTGAGGATATGTAGAGAGTTCATGAACAAAACCCAAAATGTATGGGAAATACTTCAAATAATAATTAGGCTATCATCTTTTTGAAAAGTTTCTGCACATCAAAGGAAATCACTAATAGAATCCAAAGAAATCCCACACACTGGGGAAAAAATTATAGCTGACTGTCCCTCTGACAGAGACCTATCTAGAGTATGTAAAAATTTTTTTAAAAATCACATCCCTAAATTTAAAGACCCGATCCAAAAATGGGTATCTGAGATGAATATATACTTTTCAGGTTCTCTTTTGTCACAGACCTTGAAGGGCTAGGGCCAAAATATTGGCAATCCTTGTAGCCCTTCTTTTTCTCTTATTTTTGATCTATAAACTTACACTCTTAACCCTCCAGAAGAAAAGCCTAGTGATACTATTACTCTATAACATAGGTACTTGAACTTAACATTACTCTGAGTATCAATCATCTTAGACTTAACTTGGAATTGGTATTATCTATCAATCATTGATATTCTAATAAATCTCCATAGAATGTGATAAAAACAATTATACATTTTTACACAAAAATTTAGAAATCTAAGCATATATAAAATTGTAGCCTGTCAATCCTAAAGTATTTTTCCTAGTCTCTCACTCTCATTTACTAGCCTTTTTTTGTTTTCTTATAAACCAATCACTTACTTGAGAAAGAGTATAGCAGTAACTGACCTTACATCAGAAGCAGCACACATCTAAAAGACCAGAATGACAGGCACTCCGAGCATAGTGTTACACATTGCTATCCTTAGTGTTACAAACCTTTTGGAGGTTCTTAGGACTGTTATCTAATTCTTCCTGTGCATGGTTTTGCTCCTGCCATTCCTATGTTTTCTGCTTGCAATCAGTTCGTCTTTAAGTCTTTGATTTCCATTTAGCTGTGTTATGCCTCTCCATTTTTACTTCTTCTTTTGAGTTCTTACACTAGGGAGACTATACAATATTTACACAGGTAGGTCTGGTTTATTTCACTTATGAGTATATCTTGAAGATACATCCACTTACATATGAAGTCATTTAGTTTATCATTCTTTATAGCTGAGTAATATTCCATTTTATGAAAATACCACATCTTTTTCAGTTATTCTTCAAATATTGGGCGTTTTGGTTGTTACCAAGATTTGGCTATTACAAATCATGCTGCTATGAACATAAGCTCACAGATATCACTATGATATGATGTTTTCAGTTCTTCTGGGAAAATTCCCACTAGGGGGGATAGTTGGATTGAATGGGATTTCCAGGCCTATTTTTTAAAGGAATCTCCACAGTGCTTTCCATAATGGTTGCACCAGTCTGCATTCCCAGCAGCACTGGAGGAATGTTCCTTTTTTCCCACAACCTCTCCAACATTTGTTGTTGGTTGATTTCTTTATGATAGCCATTCTTTCTGGGGTGAGATGGTATCTAAGTGTTGTTTTAATTTGCATTGCATTTCTTCATGTATTTGTAGGCTTGTTGGACTTCTTTCTCTGAGAAGTGTGTGTTCATCTCAAATGCCCATTTCTGGATTGGGTCTTTGAATTTTGAGACCCTAATGTGTTTTTAGTTCTTCATAAATTCTAGATAGAAGACCTTTGTCTGAATACTTATTTATTTGCTTGTTTTTGTGGTCCTGGGAATTGAAATCAGGACCATGAACTTGCCAGGAAGGTGCTTATTCTACTGAGGTATCTCCCCAGCCCTGTCTGAATTCTTTTTTTTTTTTTTTTTTTTTTGTCTTTTTGAGACAGGGTCTCATTATGCAGTTCAGACTGGCCTTGAGCTCACTTTTGTAGCCCAGGCTGGTCTCGAACTCACACCAATCCTCCTGCCTCAGCCTCCCAAGTGCAGGGATTACAGGCGTGCACCACCACGCCCAGCTTGAATTCTTATTAGTTAAAATTTTTTCGAAATTTGTGGGTTGTTTTTTCACTCTGTTGGTAATTTCATTTGACGTGCAAAAATTTCTTAGCCGAAGAGGTCCCACTTATTGGTTCTTGCAAGTGTTAAACGTGCATTTTGATTTTTGTCCATGAACTCTTTGTCTACCCCAATATCTTTAAGATTTTCTCCCACTTTTTCCTCCAGGAGATTTAGTATTTCACTTTTAATATTTAGATCTTTAATCCATTTTGACTTTAGAAGAAATACAAATGACAAGTAAATATCTGCAAAAATGTTCAACATTACTGTTTTGAAGAATTGTAAATTAAAACAACACTGAGATTCCATTGCAACCCAGAAAGAATGGCTAACATCAAGAAGTCAGCCAGTAACAAATGTTGGAGTTGCTGTAGGAAAAAACCCTTCTCCACTGTTGGTGGGCTTACACGCTGGTATGACCACTCTGGAATTCAGTGTGGAGATTCCTTAAAAAGTGGGATTGGAGGTCCATTCAAGCCAGCTATTGCCCTCCTGGATATCTTTCCAGAAAAACTGAAAGCATCATACCACAGTGTTATATGTGCACTGAGGTTTAGCAGCATACTTTGTCATAATTAATTCCTGAAAACTACTCAAATGCCTATTAACTAATGAATGGATGAAGATGTAGTACTTTTACACATTATTTTTTTGAAGAATTTTTTATTTTATTTATTTATTTTTTTCTTGTTTCAGAACCTTTGTTTGTTTATTCACTCATTTTTGTGGCTGGCTCAGCCTGCCCCAAGGGCAGGGCTGGTGCAGCATGTGGTGCTGGGGATCGAACCGCAGTCCCTGAAGCCGCCCAAGCTTTCCCAATCAGGCGCTTTAGACCACTGAGCCATCCCGCCTGGCCCCACTTTTACACATTAGAGTATTATTCAGCTGTAAAACTGCATAAATTTGAGTCTTTTGTCAGTAAATGGATGTAACTGGAGACCATACTTTTAAGTGAAATAAATCAGACTCACATGTACAAACATAGTATTGTCTCCTTAGTGTGAAAATCTGAAAGAGAAAATAAAACCTGAAGAGCACAATAGATACTGGGAAAAGTGAATGAACCTATTCAAAAGGAAGGAATTACTGAGTTGAGAAGGACAGGAGAGGGAGTGGGGAAAGAGATGTATCTATGTATGTAAGCAGGATGGCTTGGACAACTGTACTGTGGATTTCTGCTGTACTATGGAAATGAGCTGTTAATACTTAATTTGTTTTCTTTCTTTTTTTTTAATTGTCATTTTTTTCTTTCAATTTTACATGCGTGTATCTGGTAATGTGAACAACTAGTTAGAAGACAACAATATGCATTACAACTAATACTATGAAATTCATATTGTTTTGTCAAATGAAACTCTGTATCACTTGTAATTATTCTGTCTTAATACTATTTTGTACTCTTTTAAAAAATAACGTGTTTACATGATAATTTTAAAGAATGAGTAGTGTAACAGAATCAGAGAAAGGAGCCATGTCTTCCAATGTCCGTTATTTGTGGTAATTACTATATTAGTATTTGTTTGCATTATATAATATACTCATCTTGGGGAGAGGGTGCATATACTTAACACATCACAATCATTTTTATTCCTTTGTCCCCTTCATTCACTTTATCTAGATCCTTTTCCCATTTCCACATAATCTGCCTCCCTGTGTCCTACCATTTCTTTTTTTCTCTTTGTATTTTGGATTCTTTTAGAGAAACTATGCAGTATTTAACTGTTAATGCACAGTTAACTTCGCTTAGTGTTACGATATCCAAATTCAAGCATTTTCCTCTGAGTGACTCAAATTTGTCTTCCTTCAGTGTCCTCCTTTGAATTCTTTTTTTTTTTTTTTTTTTTTTTTTTTTTTTTTTTTTTTTTTTTTTTTTTTTTTTTTTTTTTTTTTTTTTTTTTTTTTTTTTTTTTTTTTTTTTTTTTTTTTTTTTTTTTTTTTTTTTTTTTTTTT
>PVJA010001768.1:5000-12260 GCA_004027025.1 Myocastor coypus | reverse complement strand
TAGACAGTTGTGCAGGAGGCACTGGACTTGGTCTGGACACTTAGCAAGGCAAACGAGTAGGAGAAGAGGTTAGCAGCAGGGGAGTGTTCAGCATCTTCCTCACTGCAAGTGGCCACTTCAAGGGCGGGCCAGCCGCAGTCATGTAGCTTGGGGTTTGTATGGTAGTAACACAGCCCAGCGGTCAGCCACCATCCTTCTGCTCAGCAGCGAGGAAGTCGCGTTGCTTGGCCCATGTTCCCTAGCCTGAGGCTGGGATTGCGGGAGGCCCTGGCCCTTAGATGCTAATGGTTTCCTAAGCACAGCCACTGTGGCTGGCCTTGAAGCAGCAGACTGTCACTTCCGTGAGAGACAGTGAACAGTGGAAACCTCCAGCACCATGTCTGAAATTTGGCCATCATTCTTTGCTGTCTTTTCACATTTTACTGTCAGTTATTCAAAAAGCATGAGTCATGCAGAACTGTATTCACGTTTTCCCCACCTTAATTACTGCATGTACTTTGCTGATTAATTTAATCCCATAGGCCTCAGTTTCATTCTTATAAGATGATGGTAATAATGCTCCTTTTCCTAGACATGGTGGGTGGCTGGGGGAACAAATGACAAAAAAGTACTCCCAAAGCAGGATCTGACCCTTGGAAGTCAGTAGATGCTCAGGAAATGAGGCCTTCACAGTGCACGCATGTTGAGTTGAAGTAGGTAAGCACAGGCTTGGCCTTATGAGACTTTCAGTCCCCGTAACAGTGCTGTAAGGCAGCACTTGCAAATAATTAGCTGAATATTTTTGAAGTCGGCATTTTTGCAAATCACTCACTGTATTTTCTTACCAAATATGCATATTAAATATTTTTATGTGTGTGCTGCAGCCTCTACATTTGTTTTAGTTTGCATGATTTTGCCATGGCAACTATTTCTAAGAAAAACTTAAGCCTATGCAGGTGATTAAAGTGTTGTGTATGCTGGCCTTTCTTTGTTTTGCTGGGTGTGCGGACAAAGAGGAATACTTTACTGTATTTTAAAAAATATTTTGAGAAAATCTCGAGAAGCAATCCCTACCCCCTTTAAACATTTTATAAATTTTCATTTATTTGCTTTATTTGTTTTAAAAGTTGTTGCGTAAAATATACATATCTATGAGGTATCATATTTTGATCCAGATAAATATTACACAGTGTCCAAATCAGGTTTAGAAAAATAGTTGACTCCTCAAACATTTATCATTTGTTTGTGGTGAAGATATTGAATATCCTTTCCTCTCGGGCTTTTCTGTTTTGGTTCTTGTTGTGTCGTTGTTGTTTTGAGGCAGGGTCTCACTCCGTAGTTCACGCTGGCCTTGAACTCACTGTAACCCAGGCTGACCTGGAGATGGCAGGGATTGTTCTCCCTCAGCCACCCAAGTGTTTGGATTGCAGGTGCGAGTCACCATGCCCAGTTCATCTAGTTTTATAAAAACATGCATTTCATTTTTATAGTTGTTTTATTTCATAATAATTGTACACCAGAATTTATTTTTCATAACTGTAATTTAGTACCTGTTGACCAACTTTTCCTTATTCTTTCACCACTCCTGCTGTCCTTAGACTCTGGTAAGCACCATTTCTTCTGAAATTCTATGAAATCCATTTATTCAGATTCCACATATTAGTGAGACCATATGGTATTTATCTTCCCATGCTTGGCTTATTTTATTTAACATTACACTGTCTGGGTTCATCCATATTGTTGCAGATGACAGCACTGCCTATCTAAGCAACTGCCCTGAAGACAGTCATGTGCAATATAACAACCACTGCTCAATACCTATTACCTTATTTAATTTTTAAAAATTAGTAATCTGACGCTTGGTTTCTCAGGGTTGATGCCTGTTTCTAATACAGCCAGACACACAACTACCTTCTGAATCTGTGGCACAGAATGTCCTGGTATAAGGGTCATTTAACACATTCAAATCTATACCTGTTGCTTCATTAACTGAGGTTTTACCAGGCTAAACACTCACCCACCTGGAGGAAAGCTACCAGTGTTCTCCAGGTCCAGGCATTGGCCACTCACTAATCAGCAACATACTTGAGTTTCTTTGGCAGTACCCATGAATGAGTCATTTATAGCAATGCATGACAATGCTTAAAATTTGAAATAATAAGATTAGAAAAGAGAGACCTATGCTGCCCATAAGAGTCTGAGAATGTTTTGTTTGCATTAGGGTCAGCAAAAAGAAACTGGCTGACTGACATTTGAAAATACCAGCACAGTCTTGTAGTTTCCCTGGACTATCACCTGTAGACCTTATGTAAGGCCAGGTGGATTTGGAATTTATCATGTATAAGTCACTGCTAGCCCTGGGCCCAGGAGATAATTTAGGTACCCTCTGGAATAGTATCTGGTCATTAGCTTCAATGCAGAGTGAAATATAGTTATTGGAATTGAAAATAATAAAGCCAAGGGCTTATCTTAGAAAATCAGGCAGTTGGGACAACTGAACATTGAACTGTTAGCCTATCTGGCATTTCTGTTGTGGCTTCTTGTCTCTGGGGCCACCATCCATGCCCACGAAAGACACAGCCTTGAGTTACCCTTCCACAAGCCTGGGGGGGGGCAGTTTTTGAACTTTTAGAGAATGTAATGAAATAAGAAACTAAATTTAGAATTGAATTTGAATTTTACATGTTCTGTGGCCTCTAGTTCCCTTTCTGACTCAAATTATAATCTCTGTTTTTGTTTTGTCATAAGTTATTAAAACAAGAATATACACCTGTGTAATTGTCAAGGTCAAAATCAAATCAACAAAACTTTTTTAAGCTGAGTTTTAACTTTTTTTAAAGCTAGACATAATGAAAGTTACAGAGGAATTTGTAGTTATTAGCCATATGCTTTTGGAAAGTTTGTTCTAAGAATAAGCTAGTATCATATTTCTTAGGAACATTGCTTGTCCTTGTTACAATGGAGTAAGTTTTGAATTTTACTTATAATTCATTCATCAACTTATTCGGTGCTTATTTATATACTTCCTAACCTAGCGCTTCGTGATAGTTACTTCCTTTCCTTCTCCTCCAGTTCTCTGCTCCATCCCCTTCCTTTTCCAGACAGGATCTCATTATGTAGTCTAGCCTGGTTTGGAACTCAGAGTCTTCCTGTCCCCGCTCCCCACTGCTGAGATTACAGCTGTGTGTCACCATGCCCATGTTGCTCCTTTCTTTTGTCACACATACTGGAGTAGTAATGTGTGCTTTTTGCCTTAATTTTTCACTACTTGCTGCTTCCAGTCACTAGCAACTGGACCTGTATCTCACTTCAGCAATTTTCCCCAGACTTTTACCCTTCTATCTCATACTGCAATACATTCCATTTGAATTTATATAGTGGTATTATAGGAGCTCCCTGCAAAAGTAATTCCCAAAACTGCCTATTTTCTGCAGTATTCCGTTGCTACCAGATGCAGCTGTCTTAGTGAGAGTTCTTTATAGACACAGTATCTTTTCACTACCTGCTATATGAAGTCTACTTTTCATGCCTGGGTGTTTGAACTGCTTCTCTCATTTACCTTATTTTCCAGCCTAACTTTTTTCTTGTATGTTGTATTCTCCCCCTGAAATTTATGCCCTCTCTTCTGTCTGCCTTCCCCTATTCAAAAATTATCCTTCTTTCAAAGCCCAAGATAAATGACATTTGACTCATTAACCTTCTGTGGTCCACCTTGGTAGAAGTAATTGCTTTCTCTAGATTTTACCTGCACCTCATTGCTAGCAAGTGGCTTTTTTAATCTGTGCTATTTGTGAAGGCATCTTCTATATCTTATTTACTTATTTATTTATTTTTTATTTATTTGGTACAGGGTCTTGTTTTTTGTTTGTTTGTTTGTTTGTTTGTGCTACAAGGGATTGAACACAGGACCTTGCACTTGCCAGGACATTTCCTTCTTAAAGGAAGGGCCAATTTCATATCATTGTATGTCTTATTTCCAGTATTTAGGTGTGTCTTATACTTTTTTTTTTTTTTTTTTTCAGTACCGGGGATTGAACTCAAGACTATGCATTTGCCAGGCACGCACTCATTCTACTGAGCTATCTCCCCGGCCCTGTCTTATACTTTATATAAGCCAACCAAATATTTTTACAATTGAATCAACTAATGTTTAATATTACAGGGTATTCAGTGAAAGATATTTTAGAATAGAGATGGCTATTCCATCACTCTTAGTATTCTTCTTAACTTTCCCAGTTGTTTCTGTGCATTTTAGATTTAATGACTATATTTTCAAGCAACTTACTCCTACCAGTACCTTAAGCCCATCTATCTATCTATCTATCTATCTATCTATCTATCTATCTATCTATTGCAGTACCAGGGATTGAACCCGGGACCTTGTGCTTGTCAGGCAAGCCCTTATTCTACTGAGCTATCTTCCCAGCCCCATTAAAACCTTTTATTAAGTAGTTGTCTCTGTTTTAGCATATTAAATAATGAATTACTGCCTTTAGCTTTGTGGCATGTAACTACTAAGGTTTCTGCAATATTTTCTACGTAATACTTTTCAGTAAAATAGAGGTAAGTGAGAAATTAGTGACCAAATTACTCTCAAGATGTTGAAAACTCTTAGCACTCTTGTATGGCTAGTACTGTGAGGAACCTTTCTCAGCACTCAGGTTCAACACAGAGCTATTAGGAATACTCTTATATGACTCATTGTGTGTGTCCTACCAGAGCATGAATTACAGCCTGCTCCAGTATCAGCTTAGCTTTTAAGAACTCTGCAACCCAGCTATTTCAATTCCCCAGACCACCAAGCACTAAGTAAGAAGAAAGGCTCTAATGTAGAGCACATACAGATGATCACCAAAAGCTCACAAGAACATTGCTTGCTTTTACCTGCTTTATTTTACATTGTTCTAGTGTACCTTCTTTGGGATGTAATCTTCTCAGAGAAAGCATGATGCCTATTTTGTCTCCTTCCAGATGAGGAGAACTGATTCTATGGTTTTGGAGCAATATTCACAATTATTATATCTTGCTAAACTATATTCTTCTTCCATAAATGCCAGAGATTCCAAAGGATAGGAGTTATGTATCATATATATTTGTAACCACAGGTGATAATACCAAGATTATTACCTGCCTTTTAATTTGCAACATATTATAAATAACACATTAAGGAGAGGAAATAATTTGAAGCAGGCGCATGGCAACAACTTGTAATTAATACCTGATAAACATGTCAAATAACATAACAGTGTAAAAAGCCTCAAAATAACATCTCGACAAGATCTCTGAGTTTTGAAGGGAGATAACCTAGAGTATATCTCCTTTTTCTGAGAACATTGCTATATGCTAGAACAGTACTTTATGTTCATTTGGTAATTTGGAGCTGCCAATTAAAGGTTGAAATGTGTGGGATATTCTGTTTAATGATTCAGTCAAATGTGTCATATAATTTGGAAAGCTTTTTTTTTTTTTTTTTTTTTTTTGTAAAATTGCTTTTTAAAAAAGTGTCTTTGGTGTTTAATATATACATCCTTAACTATCCCAAGTAACTAATTTGTAAAGGTTCTAAATGGCCAAAACTGTTAGTTTTGGCAAATTTATATTTTTATATGAAGTTTATTATCGGAAGTCTGGGAGATTCTGGTTAAAACTGTCTCACTTAGCATTCTGATCCTATGTGATCAGCAGAACTGAGTACCTCTGTATCGCCTCCTGGAGGGTTGAGACAGCGTGAATGCCTGCAGGCTAGAGATGCCCAGTGCTCAGAGCCTGTCATCCTGGCAGGCTTTCTAACTGTCTTCAGCATAACCATGGGAAAGGTTTCCTCCCCCTGCAGACTGGCATTTGTCTTTTCCTCCTGATGCTTAATTGTTTATGAGAAGCAAAAATTCATAAACTTGTCTTCAATCCTCAGTTAAAACATACGTTAAATGACTGCAAATAGAATACAACATAGATAAAACTTTCTTCTATTCTTGACCAGGATGGAGTTCCTCCTTATCAGTCTACTTGTAATTAATAAGAGACAGATGATATGAAATTTGGCAGCATGGCCTTTGAGGGCTTACAGGGCTTCTGTGCAACCATAGTTTGCTTCACGTTGGCAGGGAAGATTGGGAGACAGCTTCCTTTTAGCAAAGGAAAAGGTGGTATGAACACTGAACACTGAGTTGTTTGTGCCTATACATTTTGCTTCAATATGTTTTCTAGGATCCTAGCTGAGAAAAGAAAGAAGAACGTGCTTAGCTCCATTCCACAGTGGAGCCCAATGTCCAGTAAAGCAGAAACAGGATACCCATAAAGTTGCCAAGGCAACATCCAGGACAGAAAGAAGAGTAGACAGAGTGATTTATAAGGATTTCTTGCCATAGGAACAGGTCTAAAAATATCTTTCAATGTTTTTGCTTCACAATAATAAGTACCACAGAGTTATCAAATGGAATTGTATCCATAGAAAGTTGATACCTTATTAACCCAAAAAGCCCAGGGAGAGAAGAAACAGCAGCAACAAAAGGAGAAGGAAAATATTGTATGTTTTTAATACTCACAATAAGGACAGGCCAAATAGCTCAGTAGATTAAAGTACCTACAAGCAGGCAAAAGAGCCAGGGGTTTGATCCTGTCCCTGAGGCCAGCTGAAATGGCAGTTGAGACTGGGCGTGGTGCCACATGCCTGTAATCCCAACTCTTAGGAGGCTGACAACAGGTGGATCACTCCAAGTCTGATCTAGTAGAGAGACCCTGAACACCTTGTAGACCCTTCCCTGAAATACAAACAAACAAACAAATAAATAAATCTATCTCATACTGATGCTGTGCTTGCATGTAAAAGAAATCTTATAAAAACATGCAAATGTTAACAGATTTAAAATATGCTGAGCCCTGCCAGAAACTCTGGACCCAGCAGCCAGCCTAGGCATATGAGTGAGACCACCCAGGGCCCGCTGGAAACTCATTTGCCCCCGCATCAAAGTCCATCATGTAATTGGAACTTCATACATCAGACAGGCCCAGTGTGGAAAACTGTGGCAGAACTCCCTGCAGAGAATAGAGGCAAGACCTACGAAGCTGATCTGGGAGCAGAACATCTTACCGGAGTGGCACAGCAGGTTCACCTGCAAGGGCTGCAGCAGGAAGAAGTGGAGTTAAACAGCCAGACCCAAGCAACACCCACCTGGACAAGTTTGAACTTGGTAAATCCAGATCTGTTCTTAATGTAAGAACTCTACCAAAGCTTTACACCAAAGATCAGAAGGCTGGCCTATACAAAATGAGAAAGAGAAG
>PVJA010001767.1:67020-119680 GCA_004027025.1 Myocastor coypus | reverse complement strand
CTCTGCAGACAAGGGGAGGGTGGAGGCCAGGGAGGTGGGGTGTCCTAGAGTCTCAGGGAGCCTGAGACTTTATGGACTTTTGCTAGGGGCGGAGCTTGAGGGGCAGCTCCAGTGAGCACAAGGAGTTGATTGGGGCCTCCTTGTGTGGGCCGGAGAGGTAAAAGGAAGTTGTACCCGGGGCAGGGGTGGGGGAGGAGGGGGAAGTGGTCTTTGGGAAGATGAGTTGTTGTTTTGGGGTTCAGCCATGTGGGGTCAAGCCCGTGATAATTTAGCAGTCTGTACTCCGGCCGGAAAATATCACGGAGGTCATACTTTTAGACAACTAATTTTAGCCTTTTGGCAGCTAAGAAAGATAAATTGGAGGGCTCTCTAACAAAGGCACGGGACTCTAATTTGCAAGATCGGGACTTGCGGGGGTTTGATGGGGTGGCCGGATTGGGGTGCAGGTTTCTGCCGGCCGCTCTTGTCGGTGACTGGCACTGTTCCCCTGCACTCTAGAAGTGTGCTGGTGTGGTAACACGTCCCAGGGCACATCAGTCGAAGGCTTTATGCCACGGGAGGAGCACGCGTCACGAGGAAGTCCTGTTGGGCCTGGCTAGGCCACCCCGAGCTTGAGCTGCCGCGGGACCTGGCTGAGAACGCAGCTGGGCGGAGGGGCCCCTGGGTGGGGCAGTGGAGCCAGTGGCCTGAGGCCACATGCAGAACTCTGGGAGAACCGCTGCACAGGCTTCTGCATTTTAATAGAGGAATCTCAAGAACTTCAGCCTTGAGAGCTTCAGTGGACGCAGTCAGCTGCTGGGGGCAGCGTCTGCAGGGCTTCTCTGTCAGGCCTTTCAAAGGCCAGCTACAAAAGTTCCCTATGTTCAAAGGCAAGCTGCCACTGGGCATCGGGAAATCTCTCTCTCCTGAGTGGAATGGGTAAGATCTTGCTTCGTTATCAAGGGGCAAAACACCCGAGCCTGTTAATCCGAGTGAGTGGTGAGAGTGTAAGCCTCGGACCTGCGATGAGCTCGCCCTTTGCCAAGGCGGTAGACGCCGGCACTTTTGTGCGAGTACACTTTTAACAGGACGGGTGGATTTGGGAAAGTTCCACTCACAAAAGACAGACGTAGTGCCTTGGGAACCAGGACTGCCATGCACTCCTAGAGCTGCTCCCTTAGCCGCTTCTGTGGAGCTCCATTTTTTCAGGATAAAAGAGGATCTTATACCGCGTCTATGGTCAAGAGAACGGTTACTGAGGTTATAGAAACCCAGTAGACAACCTGCTTCCTTTATATGCTACTTGGTTACCTTTGGATGAGATCATGTGGTACCGGAGCCTCAGTTTTCACAGTGGGGCTGGAGACAGTGCTTACCTCATAAGTTTGTTGTGGGGACTAGCATGGTTAGCTTATTATATAGTTATAGATAATAAATAGTTGCTCCTGTTATTGTCCTTACGTTGTCACCTTCGGCGTGAGATGTCCTAGGAAGATGCAAGGGAACACTGGAGTTTGCAGGTGGCCATCCAGACTGTAAGGAGCACCTCATATGCCAGGAGAGGGGCTCCAGGAGAGAGCGTAGCTCACATTTTCCTGGTGCTGAGTTTCCAAGGTTTACCTTCTCCTGCTGAACCTGAATAGTGAAAGATGACCCACAAGCCAAGTCTCAGTTTCAGAGAGAGTAGAACTTATTGCAGAATAGGACAGATGGCCCAGACAGCACAGGGTCACCGGCAAGAACATGAAATTGGTGTCGGGGAGAACATGATTTGCAACTTGAGCTTGTGTCCCCTGAAGAATAAACTCCAAAGGTTGATGCTTGGGGACTAGAAATAGTAGGGAATATATTGGGGGCTATCTCTGCTCCTGAGGGACAGGAGGAGTCCCTGCAGTGGTTGCTCTTAAGGCCCTTTGTCGTGGTAATTTATCCAGCAACGTCGCAAGGTGGGTACAACATGGGTCAAGTTAGAATTGGCCTAAAGGATTGCAAGCACAGCTGTTTAGCTAATACTGGTCCAATAGGGAAGCTGCCACATGGCAAGGAAAGAACAAGGGCATCTTAGGAAGGGGCAGGGCTGGGTGTGCTGGTCACCCACTTGGGTGGCTGATATCTATCTGGACTTTACTGAACCAGGTGATTGCCTGCCCCTCAGGGAGGCATGCAGGCCTGGTCATTCTGCTTTACCTGGAGGCTTGGTCTTCAGATTCACCTAAAGTTAAAGTTCCAATGCCTTATTCTTTTCTTTTTCCCCCATTATGTAAAAGTTCCACATCTTCTTTATCTATTCCTCAGTTGATGGGCATTTCAGTTGTTTCCAGGATTTATTTATTATTATTTTTAAAAAATAATATTAGTACAAACTTTTATTCTTAATGAGCTAAGACAAAGTAACTGTATATCTATCCTCATATATATATATATATATGTATATATACATTTAATTTTTTTCTTTTTCAGGTTTCTAATACTAGGAGAAAATAGCATACCATATCTTATAAACAGATTATAAGTCAGAGACACAGTATGAATCATAAAACAAAAAGTATAAACAACATTCAGAAAATTAAGTATTAATTAATTAAAATTAATATTTCAAAATAGTATTCCAAAATTCAAATTGAATTATGAGTCCAACTTAGAGGCCAGAATGTTGTGTACCATATGAATGAATCTGTAACCACTTCAGAGTACTTGCGTAGTATTTGAATAGGTTAATATATACAAAAATAGCAACTAAGAAAAAGTTTACATGGTAGTAAAGAACTGCTAAGAATAATAAAAAAAAAAACATAACTACTGGAATGGCAAATATATAACCAGAATTTCTAACAGTTTGGGGATAGGATATTGACAAAGTTCTAGTATGTTGTATACACAGACAGTGTCCATGATGCTTACTGGTGGCCAGGTGTCACATGTGGGACTGAGCTATTGCTATTTCCTTGATATCCACCTTGTAGAACCAGACAGAATCATGACCCACAGGCTACAGAAATCCACTTGTAGACTATGCTGATGGACATATTCTGCTGCTATGCACTGAATAGTTGAAAGATTGCTTTTGTATACTTCTTTTTCTGCTGTGTTTAATTATTTGCCCTATTTGGTGGGTTCTTTCCATTCTCCTTCATGGAGTTGTGATCATTTTGATCCTCCTCTAGAATATCTTTTAGTAAACTGTGGAGGGTTGGCTTTGTCATCATGAAATTCTTTAGTTATTCTTTGTCCTGGAAGCATTTCATATCTCCACTGAACTTGAAAGAGAGTTTTGCAGGGGATAGCTGTCTGGGCTGGAATTTGTTTTCTTAGAAGACTTGAAGTACTTTGCTCCATGCTCTTCTTGACTTGATGGTTTGTGAAGGGAGATCTGCTGTTATTCTAATGGGTTTTCCTTTAAATGTGATCTGTTTCCTTTCTCTAGCAGCTGTTAGTATACTGTTCCTGTGCTGAATTTCTGGAATCTTGATTATTATATGTCTGGTTGTGATTTCAATTGAGTTGATGTTGTTTGGAATTCTATATACATTAGTTGCCTGAATGTCAATTTTTTTTTTTTTTTGCCATATTTGGAAAGTTTTCTGCTATTACTCCTGCCCATATTCTTTTTATATCATTTTTATTGACTCCTTCTTTCTCAGTGATGTCTATTAGTCTTATGTTGTTCATCTTTGCATCATCTTGCAGATGTTGAATTATTTTTTTCTTGTATCCTAGTTGTTATTAAGACATCTTTTTTTACCTCTTTGCTAGCTGCAATGGTGTCTTTAAGGTCTGAAAGTCTATTTTCACTTTCATTGAAATGGTTTTGCCAGCTTGTGATGGAGGTTTTAATATCCTGTATAGCACTTTGAATCTGCTTCATACATTCTATTACTTTTCTGAATTCCTCATTCAAGGATTCCATCATTTTTCTATTCTCCTCAATTTTTTTAATCAGTGTCTTTGGAAGCACTTAGTATTTCTTTTATTATAGGTATTATTTCTTTTTTTACTTCAGAAATTATTTCTGATCTGATTTCCTCTATCTTTCTCCAGCTGTTTCTTTACCTCGGATGCTATTATTTCAGAGATTTCAGGTGTGTGATTTACAATTTCTTCTATGGTATTGTCTCTTGCATTTGTTCTGAGTGGGCTCGGGCCTGAGAGTGCATTTTACTCCTTCTCTTTGTCATTTTGTGTAGCCCTGCCTTCTGACCTTTGGTGTACAGCTTTGGTAGAGTTCTTACCTTGGTACCAGGTCCAGATCTACCAAGTGCAAAGCTCCCCATGTGGGTGTGGCTTGGCTTAGTTGCTGTGTCAAATGAGTTTCCAGCTGGCCCAGGTTGGTCTCACTCACATGCTGGGCCTGATTGCTGGGTCAAATCCTGATGCCTTTATTCTTTCTACTGATTTCCTTGTGAGCTCAGTCCCTCTCTGACTGTGTATTTTTTTTAATTAAACTTATTAGTTGCCTATAATGAAAATTTCTGCCTTCCTCTTCATATGTATGATTGAAGTGGGAACATTTCTTAATTTAGGTCACTTTAATTTCCCCACATGTCTTATATTTAGGGGGCTCCATGCTCTCTTCTTGAATAAGTGGGAATGAGAAGGAGAGTCTCTTTTTCCCAGTGGAAGGTTGCACTCTACTCTACCCATTGTCCCTGTATCCATCTGCATACAAGAGCTTGCCCCGCCCTGGTCTGGTGATGGCTGTCTATGTACTTGGGCAGCACCAAGATCTTCTCACGATATGACTGGGGGTTTGTTGTCTTAATTATGTTCTCATTCCTGAGAGAATACCTGACAGTCACAACTTAAAGAAAGGTTTCTTTTACCTCATAGTCTGTAGAGATTTCAGCCCATAGTCAGGTGGCTCCAAGGCGGGGTGGCATGGCACAGGGGCATGGTAGAGGGAGCTGGCTTGTAGAATGACAGAAAGACACAAAAAGAAATCCAGGGCAGGGCAAGGGAGAAATCCTTCCAGGCCATACCTCCTGGGACCCACCTCCTCCAATGAGGCATCACCTCCAAGTCACATTGAGATATAACCTCATCAGTGGATGCATCCGTAGGCTTCTGGGCGACTCCTGGGTGTACTGAGGAATACTGAACAATACAGCAAGAGCAATGCTTATTACCACTTTAGAGTTCCATGATGTGCAGTCCCAGTCAAGGCCAGACTTCCCAGTCTTCACACTGGTGTTTAAAGTCAGTGATGACGGGGCCCGACACGATGGCTCAGTGGTCTAAAGCGCCTGCTTAGGAAAGCTTAGGCGGCTGCAGGGACCGCGGTTCGATATCTGGCATCACATGCTGCGCCAGCCCTGCCCTTAGGGCAGGCTGAGCCGGCCACAAAAATAAACAAATAAACAAACAAAAGTTCTGAAACAAGAAAAAAAAAAAAAACCAAAAACAAAAACAAATTAGTGTATCACTTAGATTACATTATATATTGCAATTTTTAGTGATTTTTTTTTGGATGAATTGAATTTTGGTGGCAAATGTAATCCATGACACATGAGTAGTTAGAAATGATTAAGCCTCACAGCACCGAAATTAGCAAACTTTCACCGTCTCTTTTTACTCTTGTGAGGTTTAGAAGCAATGCACTGGACACTAATCAGAGATAGCCTTAGAAATCACCACCGTCCTTCCTTTCCTCTCTCCCTTCTTTCTTCAACATTTGTCTGGGTTCTGCTGTGTGCACCTAAAGGCTGGCATGTGCAGGTCAGTGTCTTAAGTGTACTTTAAATATTTCTGCATATGTTCATATTCATCTTTGCAACTAGCCTGATTACTATGTCTTCAGTGGCCTACCCTGTGAGTTTGGAGCCAACTGGTAAAACTGAATAAAACAGGCCCGAATAGTTTTGTTGTAGGCAGCTAAATTAGACAAAAATATGGCAGGCGGTCAGGCAGGGCCAAGCCCTCAAGGAGACAGCGCTAAAACAAGGCACATTACAACCGTGAGAGAGACAGATGCTCCCGCTGTGGGCTGGACCTAGAGACCAAAGACTGAACAGACGCTGAGCTCCCTCAAGATAAGCACCTGGGATCAATCATCACCGTGAGGAAGCCAGGAAGAGCCACTAATCTAACCACTACGGGCTGGTCACTGGATAAACTCCTGTTCTAGATTTGTGCCCACTTGCTGTGTGACTCGCTTTCCCATTCAGTCTCGGATTTAATCAGTTTTATCTGAGCAGTGGTGCTTGTAAGCGCATTGGTTGACCATAGTTTTGTCCCGCCTCAAGCCCACCTAAGCGAGTTCCCATGGTTTCCACCTGAGACCCACCTCACCACATGGTTTTATTCTATAAAAGTCCCTGCAGGAGATTGCTTCCTGGGGACAACCCGCTCAGGCTCCCCTTTTGCTCCTCTCTCAGACAGAAGCTTCCTTCCCTCAGTAAACATATATGCTCTTAACCTCTGTTTGTTCCTAAGTTTTATTCTTGGTTTTAGAGACATGAATTTGTCCCAGGTACCATTCTGGTTGGGAGTTTCCTTTTACCTGTATTAGTTTGCGACCCATTTTTGCTGGTTTTTTTCTCTCTCTCATCTACCATCACAGCAATCACGATCACTTGCCCTGGCGAATGATTTTCAGTTTTGAGTCTCAGGGAGCTCTAAGCATGAAGCATTCAGAAACACTGAGCTTTAGTTCTCTCATCTGTGAAATGACAGGATTAACATTCTACTAAAGTACAGGAGTTGAAATGTACCGTGCAATTTTTGGTTGAAGGCTTTCTAAGGTGCTAACTCTAACCTACGTAATTTTCCTTAAAAGGAAAGTATGATGAACTCGATAATGAAGAGGTCTAGACATTCCTTAATAATGCCAGTACTAGTAGTGATGTGGGTACCAGTGGCGGGAAATGATAGATGGGCAAAGACTCGTAACTGTAACGGCGTATAATTGACATGTCACTAGCGATCCTTTGGCATTATGGTTTGAGGTAATAATGAAAATGTCATTTGATGTGATTCTATCATTTATTAAGAAGATGTAAATGAAAGCCTCAAAATACAGGTGAAGATCAATGACTGTTCCTTGAGCCATTAGCTGCAGGGTCATCTTAACTCTAGTCTGATACAGAGGCCACGTCATTATTCTCTTTTCCGTGCCTGTACATTTTGCCTGTAGATAATGTGGCTCAGCAGACTGAGTGTGGACTGAGTAATCGATCAACTAGACCAGGATTCAACTCCAGGGTTACTACAGACTGTGTTCTAAAACATAAAGATGAGGACGATTATACTTTCCTCTTAGTGCTGATGAAGATTAAAGATGATAATACATAGAAGTTCCCAGCAAAAACTGGTAGCTTCCTGAGTACCTGCTCCATGGTTTTTACATTTTTCTTCCTTCTCAACTTAACTACATAGTACTACTTGTTATTAGCACATGTTTGCAGCACAGAATGATTACATTCATCAGGAGGAGTTGGTACATACATATAAGGCACCATGAGTCTTTTTCCATTTCATTTCCCTCTGGGCTCCATAGTAGTGTGGCTCCAATTTAGTGAAGAAAAGTCAGAGATGATAAGTGATTTGATTTTATAATAATAAAGTGGGACGAAGCAGGGGGCATTACAATACTTGTCTTCAAATGGTACTACAGTGACTAAGACAGCATGATATTGGTCTCAGCTACCTTTCTCTCATTGCTGGGACAAAATACTCAATACCCAGAATTAAGGACAAGAAGGTTCTTTTAGCTCACAGTTTATGAAGGTTTCAGTCCATACTTGGCAGACTCCAAGGCAGAGTGGCACAGGGCAGAGGGCAGCCATTGCTGGCAGCAGAGAATAGCAAAGTGCAAACAGAGGAGCAACAGCTGCGGCTTCTCTCCTTTCCTTAAATTATAAGCAGGCTATCCTGGGGTGGGGCGTGTAGAAGTCATACAACGTCCATGTCTTCCTCTTGCACAGGATGGTGCCATTTACAAAATAAGCATGGCTTCCTGCGGAGTCAGTTAAGCTTCTAAACTTCTCAGATTGACACAATGTGTCGACCAGTACGGTACTGACACCAAAATGGATATGTGGATAAATGGAACAGATTACAGGTTGCAGAAGCAGTCCTAGACACTCTCAGTCACCTGATCTTGGAAAGAGGAGTCAAAAGCATATTGATAGAAACTCTTTTGGTATATAGCAGTGGGCAATCTGGCTATGCACATGTAAAAGACTAAAGTTAGACCCAGATCTTTCACTATGTACTAATAAAAAATAATAAAAAATAAAAATGGATCCAACCCCCAAATTTTAAAACAGAAACCTGACGGAAGATAAAGTGGGTACAATTCAACGTTATATATGTAGGTAAAGACTTTTTGAACAGAACTCTGGCTGCACAAAAAACAACAGCAAGAGCCAACAAATAGCATAGTAAGTTCTTATACATTTTAGATGTAAATCATTGGTCTGAGGAGTAACTGGCCAAAAATATTTTTCCTATTCTGTTGTCTCTTCAATTTGTTGATGATTTTCTTTGCTGTACAAGAGCTTTTCAATTTAATGTTATCCCATTTATTGATTCTTGGTGTTATTTCTTGGTGTCCAGTTGGGGTTTTATTGAGAAACTCTTTGCCTATACTAATGCCTTCACAAATTTTACCTACTTACATTTCAGAAGATTGTTTCTGTTCTAATGTTGAGATCTTATGTCCATTTGGATTTTAGTTTTATGCATGGTGAGTGAGATACAGTTCTAAGTGGAGAGCCAGTTTCCACATTGCCATTTGCAATAGAGGCTATAATTCCTTTAAGAATGGTATTTGGTCCCATTGTCAAAGACTGTGTAACTGAGCTGCCTGGAGTCATTTCTGTATCTTCAATTGAGCTACAAATCTGATTTTTTTTTTTGTCTTTTTGAGACAGGGTCTCGCTATGCAGTTCAGGCTGGCCTTGAGCTCACTTTTGTAGCCCAGGCTGGTCTCGAACTTGCACCGATCCTCCTGCCTCAGCCTCCCAAGTGCTGGGATTACAGGTGTGAGCCACCATGCCCGGCTTACAAATCTGATTTTTGCCAATATTATGCTGTTTTGATTACTGTAGCTTTGTAGTAGAGTCCTAACTCAAAAAATCTATTTTTTTTTTTTTTTTTTTTTTTTTTTACAGCATAGGAAACCACCAAAAGTGTGGGGAAAGAACCTAGAGAATAGGAAAAAAAAATTGCGAGTTCCTTCTCAGATGAAAGACTGATATCTAGAATATGTAAATAACTAAAAAAGTATAGACTTTCCTCAAAATTAAAAGCAATAAAAAAATGGGCATTGGAAATAAATAGACACTTTTCATTTTGGAATCTTTTTCTTGGTGGGGGGCAGGGTCTACAAGGTGCTCAGGGTCTCACTACTAGATTAGACTCATAGTGATCCACATGTTTACAGCCTCCTAAGAGCCCCATCTCAATTGCGATCTCAGTGCACCCCAGGGGTAGGTTCAGCATGGCAGGCCTGGGGATGGAACACCCAGCCTCTGAACCCGCTTGCAAGTGCTTTCGTCTGTTGAGCTATTTGGCCAGCCTGGCACTTTTCAAATGAAATACAATTGACCAATAAGTACATAAAAATATTCAATATCGCTAGCCATTTGAGGAATGCAAATTATAACAATATTAAGATCCTATATTACCCCAGACAGAATAGCTGACATCAAGAAATCAACCCATAACAAACAGTGGTGAGACTGGGGGAGAAAGGAATACTTCTTTATTATTGGTGGAAGTAAAAACTGCTACGCTCCCTAAGGAGATCAGTATGGAGCTTTCTTAAAAACCAGGAACTCCATTTGACCCACCTGTTCTCCTTTTAGGTATCCTCTCAAAAGAGTTAAAAACATCATACCACAGTAATGTGTGCATACCTATGTTTATTGCAGCGTATTGGCTAGATCTTGAAAACAGCCTACATGCTCATCCACCGATGCATAGATTCAGAAAGGGTGGTATCGATATGCAGTGGAGCACTATGTGCTACAGAGGAAGTTAGACTCGAGTCATCCATAGGAAAGTAGACGTACCATGGGACTGTAATGCTAAGCGAAGTAAATCAGATATAGAAGCGTGAACATCACCCGGCTTCCCTTATATGAAAAGCTAGTAATAGACAGGAGGAGAAGAAAGCCTGCTACTGTATTCAAAGTATGTTTCAGCTGTTGGTCTGTTTTGCTCTATCTCAGTTACTCTTCTCTCCTTGCTGGGACAAATACCCAACACTCAAAATGAAGGAAGGAAAGGTTTATTTAGCTCACAGTTACTGGAGGTTTCAGTCCATACTCGCCTGGCCCAAGGCTGAGTGGCATGTGGCAGAGAGTAGCAGTTCATGGCGGTGGAACAACAAATGGTGACAGAGGCAACAGACCAGCCAAGGCAATAGAGAGAGAATCTATTTTGCTGTCTTGCTTATAATATACTAAGGCTATTGTCCCAAGCTGGGGAAGGTACACACACCAATAATCCCAGTAGTACTAAGATTCATAATCCCAGCAGTACTAAGACACATCATTCCAGTGGATCATGAGTTAGTCTCAAACTGTAGAACGCCTCTCCCCATGACTGCATGAGGCTTTGGGGGAACAACTAGACACAAACCATAACATTCCACACCTGGACCTCCAAAGTCTCATGTACATCCCTTTGGGCAAAAGACATTTTAGTCTACCTCAAAGAGTTGCCAAAGTCCCAACAGTTTTAGCATTGCTGAAAAGTCCAAGTCCCAAGTCTCCTCTAAGATCCAAGGCACACTCTTCACTGTGAGCTCCTGTACAAAAGAAAAGTTAAATACACCCTACATTCAAGGCACAAGATAAATATTATCATTCCAAAAGTTGTAAACAGCAGGGGAATACAAAGCATAGGTACCGATGCATGTCCAAAATCTAGCAAGGCAAACATTAAATCCCATAGTTCCAAGTGGAACATCCAAATCAGTTAGCACTGAGTTGTGAGCCTCAAAGGCCTATGTGGCTCTGTCCTTATGCCATTCATGGTGGTAGCTCCCATGGCTTCTCTCTTAGGCTGGATTTGCTCCCTCTTTGCAGTTTCCTTTAGATGATCCATGTTTGTGGCTTTTCCAAACTTCTGGGGTTTCCACTGAATTGGCTTTTCACTCTCTGCTTCACGCACTTCCCTCTCAGGGCCACACTGCCTGGCCTCCCAGGCCTTCTTCTGAAATTGAGGTAGAAGCCTTCTTAATCTAACAACTCCTGCATTCTGAATGCTCCTAAAACCAAGGCCACATGGATGATGCTAAGGTCTGCTGCCAGCTGGAGCAGTAGCCAGGTTTCCTTCTCTCTTGGCTGTAGGGGTCGAGTGCCTGGATCACTGACCACTCTGACCTTGATTCTGAGGAACATATCTTCCATGCTGGCACCATTATGGAACTTGGTGTGGTCACTGCTGCCATTCTGGAACTTGGGGTTCTGTGGCTTTCTTCTCAAGGCAATGCCTCTTTCCCTTGCAATTCTGAGGCTGCAAAGGGTGGAGACCTGCCACCTCCTGTGATGCTCTTAGGCCATGTTTTTGGTTTTCTGGTTCTTTCCCAGCAATAGGGATCCTTTCAGCTCTATCTTTGCAGTCCACAGCTTTATTAAAGCTTTTCTGAGAAAACTCACAACATTTTAAATCATCCTGCTTAGCTCTTTGCTCTTGATTTTCAACATAAATCTGTGTAAAATATGCAACATGCCACCACATTAATAGTTCACTTATTTTAAATATACTTTGAAAGATTCATCAGTCAACCATGCTTAATTTCAGTCCTAGACAAAGTTCCTGGGCACAAGCAAAATTTAGACAGACTTTCAGTCAAGCCCTAGCACAAATCATCTGGAGTCCAATGACCATTGTAGTCCTTCTTCCCAGCAGAAACTTCCCCAACCTGGTGTTTACGGTCAGGCCTTCTGTCAGTCTTCTGGTTTGAACTCTGACCAGAACCTCCCCTACTGAACAGTCAAAGCTTTCCCAGCTCTTCACAAGTGGATGACCTCTCCAAAACTTTCCTATCTCTGGCCATAAGCCATTCCCAAAAACTTACAATCCACATGGTCAGGTTAGTCACAGCAATGACCCCACTCCCGCAGTACCAAATTCTGTCTTAGTTACTCTTCTCTCATTGCTGGGACAAATACCCAACACTCAAAATGAAGGAGAGGTTTATTTAGCTCACAGTTACTGGAAGCTTCAGTCCATACTTGGCTGGCTCCAAGGCAGAGTGACACATGTCAGAGAGCAGCAGTTCATGGCAGTGGAACAACAAATGACAACAGACCAACCAGGGTGAGAGAGAGAATGGGGGAGGGGAGGGCGTAAGGGAGGGGAGGGGACGAGAGAATGCGAATCACAGGCTTTCCATTTCTTTGGATGTGTTAAGATCTTTATTGTTGCTAGCAGCACATTGTATTTTGAATAAAGGAAAAAGGAAAAAGAAATTCCAGAATAGGAAAATCTATCAAGACAGAAAATACTTCAGGGTTTGCCTAGATGTAGTGGGAATGGATTGGGAGATGGTAACTCGTGGCTAGAGTGTTTTATTTTGTGATAATGAAAATGGTCTAAATTTGACTATATTAACAATTTAGAACTTTGTCAGTATGCTAAAATCTACTGCGTCTTACAATTTAAGCTTGGCCATTCTGTGGTATGAAAATTTTAGTTTAGTTAAACTGTTCTTAAAAAAAAGAATAGAAATAAAATGAACAGGATTACACCAGGTTCAAAATATTCTTCATAGGAAAGGAAAAGGGAACTTACAGAATGGAAAACATTTTACCTGATACACCTTAGGCAGATGACGAATATCTAGAATATATGAGAACTCAAAAAAATTGACCTCCAGAATAAACACACAGTCAAAAAATAAGCAAGTGAAGTAGTCATTTCCCAGAAGAAGCATCAATGGCCAGTAAATGACTTCTTTACGTTAGAGAAATATAAATTAAAGTAACAGTGAGATTCTATCTTACTCTAGAAAGAATGGTTGCCGTCAAGAAAGCAAATAAGAGCAAGCACTGATAAGGCTTCAGGGATAAAGGAACCCACCTACACTGTTGATAGGAATGTAAACTAGTCCAACCACTATGGAAATTACTAGAACAATCACTATGGAGACTCCTCCAAAAACTAAAAGTAGAAATTCCACTTGACCTAGTTTTTCTCCTAAGCATTTTAGACATCAAAGAAGTAGAGATGTCATGGTACAGTGATACATTCATACCTATGTTTATAGCAGCACAACTCATGTGGCTAAATTTTGGAAGCAGTCTATAAGCCCATCAACAGATGAATAAAAATAATGTATTATTTTTGCATAACCCAGTACTACTCTGCTATAAAGAAGGATAAGTGTGGAGAACCACGTGGGTAATTTTCCTTGCAAGAAGAGCAGTCATCTTCATTTTGGCTGAGCCTGACTCCTTTTCTTTGAATTAATATGTACAGAGCTAGCTAAGATTTATCCTTATCACTCCAGTTGGTGTTGAGCAGTGTATACTGGTCTAGCAGAGCTGCTGATGATAGTCTTTGAAGGTAACATGTGTATTTCTCTGGAAACCCCCACCTGCTGTTCTTTATTTTTTTATTTTTATTTTTTATTTATGTTATGGCCAGCTCAGCCTGCCCTGGGCATGGGGGCTGGTGCAGGCTGTGGTGCCAGGGATCGAACCGCGGTCCCTGCGGTTGCCTAAGCTTGCCTAAGTGGGTGCTTTAGACCACTGAGCCATCTCACCAGCCCAACCTAACTCTCTTGTGTATACACGTATATTTATTGTTTTCTTTTTAAAGTTTCTAATATTAGAAAATATCATACCATGTCTTATAAGTAGACTGTAAGTCAAAGGTACAGTATGAGTTGCAAAACATAAATTATGATTGAATAGTTTTCAGAAAATTAATTAAATATTAGTTAATTAAAATTAAATTTATTGTTTCAAGGCAATATTCCAAAATTCAAATCAAATCATGACTCCAAGGGCCCAGACAAGTAGCTCAGTGGATTAAAGCACCTGTAAGCATGTGCAGGGGCCAGGGATTGATTCCTGAGCCTGCCTTGCTGGCCCCATCTGCCCTGGGTGTGCTGAGATGACAGCTGAGACTGGGCGTGGTGTCATGCACCAGTAATCCCAGCTCTAGGGAGGCTGTAAGCAGTAAAACCACTATGAGTCTGATCTATTAGTGAGACCCTGAACACCCTGTAGATCCTTCTCTAAAATATGAAAATAATAATAATAACAAATTGTGAGTCCAGAATATTGTGAGGCCAGAATGTTGTGTATCATATGTATGAATCTGTAATCAAATTCAGAGTACTTGCATAGTATTTGAATAGGTTAATATATACAAAAATAGCAACTAAGAAAAAGTTTACATGGTAGTAAAGAACTGCTGAGAATAAAACATAACGTAAATATGGGAATGGTGAATACATGACCAGCACTTCTAACAGTTGGGGATAGGATATCACACCAAGTTCTAATTTGTCATGTATACGGACAGTGTCCATGATGCTTACTAGTGGCCAGGTGTCACTTGAGGGACTGAGCTATGCTATTTCCTTGATATTCACCCTATAGACCCAGACAGAATCATGACCCATAGGGCTCAGGAGAAGCCCATTCATAGAATATGCTGATGGACATATTCTGCTGCTGTATACAAAATAGTTCAAAGACTGCTGTTGAGTACCTCCTTTTCTCCTGTGTTTAATTATTTGCCCTATTTGGTGGGCTCTTTCCATTCTCCTTCATGGAGTTGTGGTCATTTTGATGCCTCTCTAGAGTATCTTTTAGTAAAGTATGCGGGGTTGGCTTTGTCATCATGAAATCCTTTAGTTGTTCGTTGTCCTGGAAGCATTTCACTTCTCCATTGAACTTTGAAAGAGAGTTTTGCAGGGTATGTCAGTCTGGGCTGGAATTTGTTTTCTTGCAAGAGTCAAAGTGCTTTGCTTCATGCTCTTCTTGACTTAATGGTTTGTAAAGAGAAATCTGCCATTATTCTAATGGATTTTCCTTTAAGTGTGATCTGTTTCATTTCTCTAGCAGCTTTTAGTATACTGTTCCTATGTCGAATTTCTGGGATCTTGATTATTATATGTCTCTGTGTGGTTTCAATTGGGTTGATGCTATTTGGAGTTCTATATGCTTTGGTTACAGAATGTCAAATTATTTTCCTATATTTGGGAAGCTTTCTGCTATTACTTCTGCCCATATTCTTTTATATCATTTGTATCATCCCCTTTTTGTCATTGATGGCTATTAATCTTACGGTGTTCATCTTTGCATCGTCTTGCAGGTGTTGAATTATTTTTTCTTGCATCCTAGTTGTTTTTAAGAGATCTTTTCTTACCTTTTTAATAGCTGTAATGGTGTCTTTAAGATCTGAAAGTCTATTTTCATTTTTATTAAAATGGTTTTGCCAGCTTGTGAGGGAGGTTTTAATATCCTGTATAGCACTTTGAATCTGCTTCATACATTCTATTACTTTCCAAATTACTTATTCAAGGATTCTATCATTTTTGTATTCTCCTCTATTTTTTTTTTATCAATGTCTTCTTTAAGATCATTTAGTACTTCTTACATTATAGTTAACATTTCTTTTTTTACTTCAGAAATTATTTCTGATCTGCTTTCCTCTATGCCTTTCTCCAGCTGTTTATTTACTTCAGACATTATTATTTCAGAGATTTCATTTGTGTGATTTCCAATTTCTTCTATTCTATTGTCTCCTGCATTTGTTCTGGGCAGACTCGGGGCCTGAGATTGCATTTTGCTCCTTCTCTTTGTCATTTTGCTTAGTTCTGCCTTTTGACCTTTAGGGTAGAGCTCTCGTAGAGTTCTTACCTTAGCACCAGATCTGGATCCCTAAGTTCCAACTCATCCATGTGGGTGTGGCTTGGTTCCGGCTGCTGAGCTCCACTTCTTCCTGTTGCAGCCCTTGGAGGTGAACCTGCTGTGCCACTCGGGCAAGATGGTCTGTTCCTGGATCGGCTGGGTGAGTCTTGTCTCTGGCCTCGCTGCAGTGAGTTCTGCTACAGTTTCCTACACTGGTCCTGTCTGATGGATGAAGTTCCACTCACATGCTGGACCTGGTTGCTGGGTTGAATGAGTTTCCGGCAGGCTAGGGGCAGTCTCACTCACACACTGGCCTGCTTGCTGGGTTGAATGAGTTTTTGGTGGGCCCCAGAAGGTCTTACTCACACACTGGGCCTGGTTGGTGGATCTTAACAAAAAAAAAATTTAAAAAGCAGTCATAATAGTATAAAATAACAGCTCCCAGTAATTTCTTCTGAGTTTGATCTTTTTCAGAAGCTGACTTAATTCAGTTTGGCTCAATCTTAGAAGCCTCATCAAAATTCTCCACAAGATCTGGAGCCTCGTCATCATCCTTCTCTCCAGTGGCAAGGGGTGCTTTTCCATCCACAGATTGTGTGGGTGGAGCATTAGCCAGTCTCCATAAAGTAGTCAGACTGTCTATACCATGCTGGTTCAGGATGCCAGGGAGGCATTTCTGTCAGTTGTTTTGTCTCAGCATGGCCTGTACTGGTGAAAGTGTTTGCTGCCAGAGATGCCTGAACTTCTGGGTTGTTGAGGTGGATAACTGTTCCCTGGTTTGTAAACATATTTACCTCTTTAATACCAGAGATATTTTTTACCCCTAACTTCTTTAATGAGAACTGAAGATTTTTTTTTATCATCTAAGCCTGTTGTATGAACCACCATCTTCTTTCTTTGAGCAGTTCTTTTTTCTATGATATGCACTTGTGCTGAAGTTTATCAAGTTTTCCTGGTTCATGATAGTTTCCTTCATCTTGTGAGAGTTTGTATGGGGCAGCGTGGGGGACTAGGGCTGGTACTCAGGGGATCTCGGGTTACCAGGTGAGATTGGGCATACACACGTGGGAACTTAAGATGGCAGCGAGAGGGAGGCCAGAAGTCCAATTAGCTTAATATTTTCTCATGATTAAATTTGAGTTATAAAAGTAGTGATTAAAAAGTATGATGATTGTTTAAGTTTAAAAAGAAATCCTTAAGGGCACTGGGGAGATAGCTCAGTAGAATGAGCACTTGCCTAGAAAGCACAAGAACCTGAGTTCAATCCCTGATTCTGCAAAACAAACAAACAAACAAACAAACCCTACAGAAACCTGTAATATACAGCAAAATACATGCTGCCAATAACAATAATAATCAAAACAAGGAAGGAAGAGTATTTTAATGGGGAGTAATAAGAAGGTATCTTTTTTTTTTTTTTTTTAGAATAGAATATTTATTGGGAAAGAAAGCTTCTGTCCAAGAGGGGAACAGAAGGGGGGCCTGAGCGGGTTGCCCCCAATAAGGCATCTTTTACTGCAATAATTTTTAAATTTAAGGCTCATCATATGTTTTAATCAAATGTTATGCCAATTTCTGTAAAGTAAAAATACTATTGTTGGTCACTGGATATCACCTGATCTGCTGCCATGTGACTTCTGGCCCTTCACTAAAGTGAAAATGGCCATGAAAGGTAAACCTTCTGAACTGACCAGGGCACTAAGATGACCACAACAGTGCAACTAAACGCACTAATGAAAGAGGACTTCCGGAGCTGCCTCAGAAAGTGACAAGAACAATGGTCCCAGTGTGTTCAAAGCAAGGGGATTAATGGCAGTGTCTTGTACTATGATAAAACTTTTACAATTTGAATATTTACCGTAGATTTTGACCACATCATGTGCATTTTTGGCAGTGCTATGGTTTGTGTCTAGTTGTCCCCGCAAAGCCTCGTGCAGTCATGGGACTGTTAGAGTTTGAGACTTGATTCATGATCCACTGGGATTATGTATTTTAGTACTGATGGGACTATGTATCTGAGTCCTTCTGGGATTATGGGTGTGGCCTAAGGCAGATAGGCTGAGGCAGAGAGCCTGAATGTCATATAAAGAGAGACAGAGAGACAGAGAGCAGCAGCGCAAGTCTGTCTCGCACTGTTGCTCTCTGTCCCTCTGGTTGTTCTGTTGCCTCTGTCGCGATTATTGCTATTCCGCCACCATAAACTGGATGCTCTCTACCCTGCTCCACTCAGCCTTGGGCCAGCCGAATATGGACTGAAACCTCCAGTAACTGTGAGCTAAATAAACTTTCCTTCCTTCATTTTGGGTGTCAGTATTTGTCCCAGCAATGATAGGAGAGTAAGGCAGAATTTAGTACCGGAGAATTGGGATCATTGCTGTGGCTATACCTGACAGTGTGGATTATGAGCTTTGAGAATGGCTTATGGGCAGAGATAGGAAAGATTCAGAGATGTCACCTACAAGCCTCGGCTGTTCTGTTTGGGAGATTCTGGTCAGAACTCAGACCGGAAGACTGACAGAAAGCCTGCCTATAAGGACCAGATTGAGGAGGTTTCTGCTGGGAAAAAGGGAAGCATTGGTTGTTGGACTCCAGATGACTTGTGCTGTGGTTTGGCTGACAGTCTGTCGGAATCTTGCTCATACTCAGAGACTTTGCCTAAGAGTGACATTAAGAATGGTGGACTGATTAATCTTTCAAAAGATATTTCAAAGCAGTGAACTGTTGGGGTGGTGGCATGGTTGTTATTAGTGGCTTTTAGCCAGATTTATGTTGAAAATCAAGAGCAAAGAGCCAAGAAGGATGAATTAAAATGTGGGCTTGGCCAGAAAAGAAACATTAGGAAAGCTGTGGTCTGCACAGATGGAGCTGAAAGCATCTCCACTGCTGGGAAGGAACCAGAGAATCAAAAGCATGGCCTGAGGGTACCACAAGAGGCGGCTCTCCACCCTTTGCAGCCCCAGAATTGTGAAGGAGAGAGGCTTTGCCTTGAGAAGAAAGCTGCAGAGACCCAAGTACCAGAACGGCGGCAGCGGCCAAACCGGGTCCCGATATGGTGCCAGCATGGAGAATTTGTTTTTTGGAATCAAGGTCGGAGTGTTCATCACACTGATAGAACGATCACAGTTTGGATATGCCAGAGAGAAGACCAAGTGCCTCCTTTAAGTGAGAAGAGGAGAGTACAGTGAGAGACAGAGAGACAGACAGACAAGCAGACAGAGAGAGAGACCATGCTTACATACATTTACATAACTTTTATCAGGGTGTACAATAATTGCTTTGTTTTCTTATTAATTTTTTACTGTGCTTAAGACTAAATTTCATCATAGGAATATATATATATATATATATATATATATATATATATATATATATATATAACCACACATGAAGTGTAGTAAATCCATGGTTTTGGGCATTCACTGGAGGTCTTGAAATTTATTGTATGGAAAGGGAGGTGATATTGCATGTACGTGAACACGTGGTGTCTATGGTATTAGTAGCAGCTGAAAAATTAACTCTGTGCATACACAAAGTTCTACCCAAAAGAGTAGTTTTTATTTTGTTTTAAATTGAATGAATTAGAAGATATTCTTTCTTTTTTCTGTAATTTGGTGTTAACGAATCTGTTCTCTGGGTGGATATGAGCTGTTTTGGGCATAGACCCTCTTCCTGGACATGGCCTCCTGTGAGATGCTATGGCTTTTGAAAACAATTTATTTATTTAATTAATTAATTTATTTTTCTTGTTTCAGAACCTTTGTTTGTTTATTCACTCATTATTATGGCCGGCTTAGCCCGCCCTGAGGGCAGGGGGGGTGCAGCATGTGGTGCCCGGGATCGAACCGCAGTCCCTGAAGCTGCTTTCCCAAACAGGCACTTTAGACCACTGAGCCATCCCGCCGGGCCCCTTTTGGGTGGCTTTTTGTTGTACATATTCAGATATAACTCATGAGCAATCAGGTTTTTTTTTTTTTTTTTTAATGTGTAGCTAAGATTTTCTAACACCTGAAAAGATTGAACTCCTTGGGTATATCATACAGAATGCTTTGAAATCTTGGGTTTTATTTTAAAAATTTAGGTGGATGTTTACTTATTTATAGTATTTCTCTTGGCTTTGACAAAGATAATATAAAAATTCCTTATGATCTGTGATAAAGTGAATGAGGACTGAAAGATTTCTAGTGTTTTGAATATGACATATAAAAGGTAAGTATAATTTAAAGATTTAACATGTCCAAAGTACAGAGAAAGATTTGTGCATAATGTATCAGGGTTTATTTGGAACAAGCTTGTTCCTTTAGATGTATAATATAAAAATCGTGTGCTGTACCTTATAAAGCCAGGCCTCTGAGTTCTCAGTTGTCAGGTTAAAATCATTATCATTTGGAAACTTGTGTACTGTACCACATAAAATATTTGTCATGAATTTAATATAAGGATAATAAAAAATGTACTCAAAGACAATTTTATTCTCTCTTCCCTCGAGGAAGTGGGCGCTCCAGGAAGTGGCGCCAAGTTCTCTTACAGGGTGACCCCACGACTGGAGGTACCTGTGTCCTGGCAGGAGGAGTGTGAGACCAGGAACGATTCAGGGTTGTTTTCTCTTGGGCTTTTTTCTCTTGGACCTTTCCTGTTCAACAACATTCACATATTTTTATCGGCAAATTATTATACTGCATGCTGATGACACACTCAGGCGCGCTTTCTTGTGCCATTTATTCTCCAAGTGACGCCTGTGACATATTTTCTCCTTCTACGACACTTCTTGTGCAGTACCTCTTTTTTCCTTGCCACTTTAGATCTGAGGAAATGATATGAACAAATGAAGCAGCTTTTTGGTGGTCACCCGTCCTGCGAGCTGAGGAGGGTGGGTTCCATGGGTGATCTGAGTCCCAACCCACAGTCTGGATCGTCACGTGAAAGTAAGACGAGCAAGCAAGTAGCGTGAATGCTGACAGAAACTTGATTTTATACTTTCTGCTGTTTTTTTTTTTTTTAACACAAGCTTGTGTCCTAGACCCCCAGCTTTCCCTCTGCTGCTGTTGTAAGACCTCTAGAGCATCCAGCTGGCCTGTGTCTGCCTCCAGATGGGAAGACCGTGAGACTGTGCTCTTAGAGGGCCACTGATTGCCTTGGTGCCCGCCCTCACAGCCCGTCACCATCAGCAGGACTAAAAGCCCGGGCTCTAGGATTTATGGCTTGAGCAGGGGGAGGAAGTCTTTCTAAAAATGTATTGCTCTTTGCATTGAAAAGCCTACTTCTGCACAGATCTCACCAAAGATGTCTGGTGAGACGTGTTTCCATGCCAGTAGTCAATGTGTTTGTATGAATCATGTATGGCCATGTTTGAGGAAACGTTGCTGAGCAAAGATGGATAACTACTTTGGCTCAAGTGAAGATTTACTCTCCTGAGAAGAAGTTTCAGATGTATTGATTAGAACGAGGGTGCCATCCTTCATTCATCTTCATACTTTAAAAACTACTGCTCAGAAATGGCAGCAATTCCCAGTGGAGTGCTGGTGCAGGGCTGCTGGACCTCTCTGCTGCTCTGGCTGGCTGGTGTTTTCCCTCCTCACTTGCCTTCCCACAGGGGCAGCCTCCCCGCTCCCCTGTGCTATCTCCACCCTCCTCTGCCTCCTTGTCGCTGAGGCTCTAGGCTCCTTCGCAGCCGGGCACTTCAGCTGGTTCCCACCTTGGAATGGAGGCTAGGAAGGCAAGCCCTGGGTTTAGACGTGCTTGCGTTCAGATCTCGGCTCAGCTCTCTGCTGGCTAGTCATCTTACCTTTCTTTGTTTTTCATCTTTGAAGGAGTTCCATTTTTTTTTTTTTAGGTGTTAGAAAATCTTAGCTACACATTAAAAAAAACCAAACAAACCTGATTTCCCATGAGTTGTATTTGAATATGTACAACAAAAAGCCACCCAAAAGCCATAGTATCTCACATAACGCCATGTGTTCATGTACATGCAATATCACCTCCCTTTCCATAGAGTAAATTTCAAGACCTCCAGTGAATGCTCAAAACCATGGATTTACTACACTTCATGCGTGGTTCATATATATATATATATATATATATATATATATAATATATATTATATATATAACATATATATATTCCTATGATGAAATTTAGTTTTAAGCACAGTAAAAAATTAATAAGAAGAAAACAAAGCAATTATTATACACCCTGATAAAAGTTATGTATATGTATGTAAACATAGTCTCTCTCTCTGTCTGTTTGTCTGTGTGTCTCTCTGTCTCTCACTGTACTCTCCTCTTCTCACTTAAAGGAGGCACTTGGTCTTCTCTCTGGCATATCCAAACTGTGATCATTCTATCAGTGTGATGAACACTCCGACCTTGATTCCAAAAAACAAATTCTCCATGCTGGCACCATATCGGGACCCGGTTTGGCCGCTGCCGCCGTTCTGGTACTTGGGTCTCTGCAGCTTTCTTCTCAAGGCAAAGCCTCTCTCCTTCACAATTCTGGGGCTGCAAAGGGTGAAAAGCTGCCTCTTGTGGTACCCTCAGGCCATGCTTTTGATTCTCTGGTTCCTTCCCAGCAGTGGAGATGCTTTCAGCTCCATCTGTGCAGACCACAGCTTTCCTGATGCTCAACAGTGACCCCGTCCTCTGCCGAACTCTCCACCCCTTTCTGCATGCATCTTTATCCTATGGTCTTGGTATGAATTCTTCAAAGAATTGATTTAATATGCACGCAGATTCCATGTACTTAACCCCCACCGGTTCCTGCCTGCCACACTGCACATCTGAACGTAACCAGTCAAGCTGGAGGTGATAGGAAAACGGATCCCAGTGTGGGTGGCTCGAAGCCTGGAGTCTTGTTATCTTGTTAGCCTGGGAGCCCTCTCGGGAACAAATCCAAGGAGGACAACACGCAGCTGGAGGCAGGTCCTGCGTTAAGATGCATCATTTCGTCCCTGGGCTGAGGCTTGCTGGGGCTCCATCTTGAATCCCAGCCTTTGTCCTGAATGTGTAAGTCCCGTGGGAGGAACACGCGTGGTGTACAATGCTGTGAGAGGGTCTGGCCCCCGCCCTCCCTCTGCAGAGGCATTAAAGAGGCGCTCTTCTCCTAGTGGCACTGAGGACTGAATTTAGGGCCTTTGGACCGAGTTGCCCCTTCAGCTATTTATTTGTTTGTTTGTTTGTTTACCTTTTTAAACAGGGTCTTGCTAAGTTGCTAAGATGCCCAGGACATGCAGGAACCTGCAGTCCTCCTGCCTCAGCCTCCCAGAGTGCTGGGATTACAAATCATGTGCCAGAAGGTGAGGCTCAGACTGAGCCTCTTCTGAGAATGTTCTAATAGAGAGAGCCAGCCTATTATCTTTGACATGCACAAATCCACCCGAGACTCTGTGATAAGAGCCTCTAAATATCTGTTTTTCTGGAATCTTGAAGTGCCACTTCTGTCCTGTCCAGTGAGTAAGGAAGGTAAAGTTTTTTTCTTAAAGCCGGAGTGAAGTAGAAACCTCCCCGGGCTCCACAGGGGCGAGGCTCCATTCCTGGCGGCTGCTGTTGGCTTCCTGAGTACCCGGGCATGCTTGCCAGGGCAGATCCCCACCCCCCTGGTGCCCAGGTTCACTGTTCCATTAGCGCCTTTTGCACCTTTTATTGCTAGGCAACGCTTAGCAGCGTGAGTCCTGCGTTCTGCGATTCCAGTTCGGGCCTCCCACACGGCTTGCGCTTTCTCTCGGTGCTCACTGTTTAGCCAACACTGTTTCTGGAGAATGCGGAAGAGATCGGGGAGGTAGCAGCGGGCCCTGGGCCTTCACCAGGCATGGTTCAGAAATGGTATTTACAACAGAGCCTTCTTTAATTAGGTTTCCAGTAATAGCAATTGAATTTGGCCTTGCGGGGGAGCTGATAAGGGCAGCATAATTAGGAAAATCTCAGAGAACAAACTGAAGGCAGAGGAAGAAGGGAAGAAATTCTTTTACCAGAAAAAGGTCTCATAATATTGAAAGGAAATGCTTGTCTTTTAATCTCATACCATGCAGAATTCTTTTGAGTTAATGGGACAGCATGAAAACAATAGATTCAGAAAAAAAAAAAAAAGTAGAAGAGGAAAGGAAAGAGGAAAAATAAAAATAAGCAAAACTCCATTAAATAAAATGTAACCTAGCTGTCCTCTATCTGTAAGAGAAGAAAAGTGATGTAGTTTAAATATTGCCTTTATGAAGGTAAGGTTTTTGGAGCAATATTTTGGTTAGGGGCAGTAAAAGCATTAACATAAAAATTAAGCATAAGAGTGTGCTTATTTTTCTATGTGTGTTATAGGGATACTGCTTAAAAATTTTGAGTGATCATATTTATCTTGTGCTGTTAAGGAAGAGAAGAAGTTATGGTTAAAATGTTTAATAAAAATATACCAAGAGAGTCAAGTAGTTTCATAACAAGAGGGCTGTTTTGTAAGTCTCTTCTGAAAATCTTGAAGACTCAGGAAGGAACGCAGGGAACAACCAGAACTGAAGACAGAATATTAGGCTTTTTGGGGGGCCCTGGGGGTTAAACTGAAGGAGTGCTGGGCACCAGCTTTTTAGCTGCCAGGCTGTCCTTAAACATTCATGCTCCTGCCTCAGCTTCCCAAGTAACTGGGATTACAGCTGTGCTACAGGTGTGCTACTGGGCTTAGCACTGTGAGTGGCAGAATTTCAGATTTTTACTTCTGGCTTGTAGCTCTTGGAAAGACACAAGAAAATACTGTTTTAAGTGGAACAAAGGTTTATTGGAAATTAACATTTTTGAAGTTAAAAAAATCAATCATGGATGAACCAAATTCTTTCACAGCATAAGAAACTCTGAGTAGAGACCTTCGATTAAAAATTCCCGTACTTTCAGACAGTTACTTCAAAAACATTGGGTTTTCCTTTCAATAATTTCCAACTCATTGACTTCGACTTTATTGAATAAAATCTGATGCCTTTCATTTCAGTTCCCTTCCGTGTGACAGACAGCGACTGAGCTCACTGTTCCCATGGAGCTATTTGTAGGTAAAGATCACCTTGTCCTCAAAGAACAGGCAGTCTGAGGGACAGGAGAGCTAAGTAAGGTAGATAAAGTCACATATCATGCTTCAGCACGAAGTCAGAAGTCAGTTCTGGAGAAGTGATCTGCACTTTAGCTCATTTGGGGTCAAGAAGAGCTTTCTAGAGGCTATGACAAGCGAACTAGCTGGGCTTTCTATGAAGCCGCTTTGGATCCCGTCCCGCAGTTGTTATCACGTCTTGTCCTGCAGGAAAAGGAGCTGGAGAGGGGAGCAGCTCGCATGGAGACCATCCTCAGGTGTTTGTGCGCTCCTGTGTCGCTAGGTTATGTTTCAGTGAGAAAATATCCTTGCATACTAAAAAATACAGAGGCAAGAAGAGCATTTCTTTGTTCTTTCTGTCCTAGCCACTTTCCTGTTGCTGAGATGAAAGCTACCAACAGCTTCAAGTTTATCTTGGCTGGCTCCGCGCCAGCAGCCAGCAAAACGTGGCTGAAGGAGGTGGTGGAGGAGCACTGTTTAACCCTTGGCTGCCTGAAGACGGGGGAGAAGGAGGAGCCATGCCCAGGTCCGCCGAGGGACTCCCCCGCCTACCCCACTTCCTGCCAGAGCGCTCAGCTCCTAAACTCGTGAATCCACCGGCGCCCAGAGAGTGCCCACAGGTCAGTCACCTTCCGCACGCACCACACACGTTCAGGCATTTCGAGGTGACATCTCGCTTCAGGCTACGATGGAAAGGTGTAAAATAAGAGGCGTGCGCTGCAGAGCACTTGTCAGGGGACCTGATGCCTGTCTGCTTCACCCGTCATCTCTCTGGCCTCTGTCACTAAAATTATTATTATTCAACCCTTTCCATTTGGGTTATTTTATTTTTTAAAAATAGCCTTTAAAAATTTGAACTTATTCCTTCAGAGAATCAATGGAAAAGATTTTGTCATTGAAAAAGTGCAAAAAAGAAAAAGGAAATAATATAGTAAGGCTTCCGGTGACGCACGTTGCCTTTATGTGGCGAGAGTTATGCGATCAAAGAGTTCCCGGAAGGTAGCAAATTAGAGAAGCAAGCAAGTATTCTAGTTTGGTGGGCAGGGCAGCTGCGTGTGTCCAGGCGATCCGGGTTCTTTCTGCTGCATCGTTCAGCAGTTGTATAGGGCCTTACGTCTTCTTTCCATTTGAGGCTGGCGTCAGCAACGCATGGCTTCTAACTAAAAATACAGGGTCGACGGGAGCAAGAAGGCTGGGGGTTGGAAGCGGGGCTTCCCGCTTCCTGGGGCCACACCTGCTGCAGGAGAGGCTGGAGGTCGCAGTCCAGGTAGGCAGCCATGCGACTGGCTGTATGTAGTTCAACCGCAGTGGAAAAAAGCAAAGCGTGGATTCTGCGCAGCCACTAACAGTTTCTGGCACACACAGCAGCAGAGCTCTAAGCGTGGGGGGTTAGGTAATCCTTCTGCGAATGTGTCTAAGCCTTTTGCATCAGCAAACCTGGAAATAAGGGCCTCCTTCTGAATTGGCATTATCGAGTTTTAGAACTTTGTAGACTCTATCTGGAATCTCTCTAGATGCAGCTTGGTTGAGTTTTGACTCATTATTTCCATCAGTTGGAATAATTTTAAGGCCTGATTTTTGTCGTTTAAAATATTTCTCAGCTTTGTTATCCACACAAATGATCACCATGCCTTCCGTTTTCACTGGAATAGATGTTAGGAATGTTGGACTGGTTGCGGTTTTCTCTCTCTCTCCTCCTCGTCCTCCTCCTCCTCCTGAGACAAAGTATCACTATGCCACTATGTAGTTCAGGATGGCCTTGAGCTCATGATGTAGCCCATAGTGAATGAGCTGATATCTGAGGTAATTACCGGAAGAGACAAAGAGAGATACAAAGATCCTTTCAAAAGCTAAGTAGCGAACAACCTGGGTGACAGACAGGCTGTTGTGCTGGTGGCCCCTTTGCTGACAGGTGTGCGTCGTCTGAGCTCTCATGCAAAGTAGTCTTTGGTGTATAAGACAGTAGGGATGGAAGGGCAGGACATGGCTCTGGAGAAAAGGGCAGCTGCAATAAAGGAAGAGGACCCAGCTCTAGTCTGTTGGCTGTGGCAGGGTGGGAGGTCAGACTCCATCATGAGATCCCATTTAGAAACTGCTGCTCCGTGGGGTCCAGGGGCCTAGTGTGCTAATTCTAGCATCAAGATTTTCGACCAAAGCACAAGAGCTTCAGATTGTGTCTAGATCCTATGTGTTGCCGGGAAGGAAAGTACAGCAGTGTGTCCTCCCAGGGCAACCACGTGTATGGCAGGGTCCCCAATCTATTGGGTACAACAGCAGTTTTAAAAGAAAGTGTAATAAAAGCAGTGTCCTACATATGGTTGGATGTAAGCATGGTTCTTCATTGTAGGCTTTTAAGAAGTCTTTAGTATGCTAATAAGTGTTAGCAGTCTCCTCAGGGGAGTTTCTGCAGTTTTAAACCATCGGTTCCCCTGGTCGTGGAGTGTGGTGGAGGGTGAGTTAGCAGGAGCACGCCCTGGGACGCGTCCCACCGCTCGTGAGGGCAGACCCTTGAAGGCCTAGAAGATCGGAAGCTCTGCCAGAGACAGACTAAGAGCTGGGAGCAGCCTGGTGCGCCAGGAGGAGGCCAGCAGAGGGCGACTGTGAGGGCCAGGAGCGTGGCTGCGCTGGGGTTGGTGCCCCGAAAGCAGCAAGGGGCACCCTAGCTCGCAGGTGCCACCAGTCACAGGGAGTTTGCGAAGTGGGGCACAGCGCTCGCGCCCGCGGGGTGGGGGGGGAAGGCCCTGTCTCCTTTCTGCCAGGGTTTAGGAAGAGCCAGGAGCAGGCAAAGCTCCCATGAGGGGAGGGATGGGCCAGGTGAAGCTGTTCCTGCTCCCTTTCTATCCCCTTCTCCAGGTTTTCTTTCTTTCTTTTTTTTTTTGAGTTTTATTTATTTATTTATTTAGTCTTGGATTCTCCAGGTTTTCAAAGCCATCAAATCAAGTCTCTCCTCATGATATAGAGCCCCAGAGTTTAAAATTCCCATTATTTAGAAAATGAGAGCTTTCTGCCCTCTTACTGAGTGTTTATGGGTCCTGGGGTATCTCTGATACCAATTCCCTCATCACAGATCCTGTGTCTGGGCTCTTGGCCTCGGTGAGTACCAGCAGGAGGCCGCTTTACAGCGTCTGGAGTATCTTGGACTGCTGGTTTTTTACTTTTTGCTTTTCTACTTATGTTTCTGATTTTTAAAAATAATGTTCATTTTTGAAATTGCATAAAAGTAGCACGTTCAGGGAAGTTAAAATAAAAATCTTACTACAAGCCACCAGGGCCGTTGTAGCATATAACTATCTGATATATCTACTCTGATTTTAATTTTTCATACATCAAAATTATTCATGATTCAATTTCATATCCTGCTTCCTCCTTAATCTTATGTCATGCATCTTTTTATGTCACTAAAAACTCTTCATAAACATAATTTTTAGTGGCCGCCTCTGAGGCTAGGGATGGAAGCATCGTAATTTACTTAGCTGCTCCATTTCCTCTTAACCATATTTGTTCTTCTTTTTCAGTAGGAGCGTCTCTCTTTTTGTTGGAGGCAGGGGCTGTTCAGATGTGCGTGCTCTTCACGCCCATATATTACTCTTATACAGTCTTCCTCAGGAAGTGGGTTTACGCTTCTTATTTTCATGGATTTATTGAACGCGGTTCACCTTCGTGTTATCTTAGCATTTTCTCCTAAGCTTTCGCTCGCTGTGCTATTTAACTTTCCTCTTCTAATCTTACATGGGCTACCTCTTGCCCGCCTTCCTGGGGTTGGTACACACCCTTTCAGAATATCAATCTACCAGCATGTCCCCTGTGCAGGTGCTTTGGGTGGGTCCAGCTGGTGCTGAGAAAGCCCAGTTCCTTGTACAGTGCTCCTAAGTGGCCGGAGCTTCTGTCACGTGACACTTCTGCACTGTAAAGAGATGACTGCTAGGTAAAACTTCACGCAGAAAGCTTGAGCTTACCGCAACTGGGTCCTTTAGCTTTCTCAAGAAGACGTACAGACAGTTTAACAGAAACAGGTCTTTTAGTCTATGTGGGTTGCTTATATCAGCTCTCAGTCACCAGGACAGAATATTGAAGGTGAATAATGTAGAGGGGGAAAGGTTTCCTTCTACACACGGTTCCAGAGGCTCAGCTGGTTTTGTGGTCAGAGGCTCCATTGCTTTTAGGCCTGAGCCGTGAACTGCTGCTCTCTGCCATGTGCCCCTCAGCCTTGGAGCCAGCCGAGTATGGGGGTTGAAACCTCCAGTCACTGTGAGCTAAATAAACCTTTCCTTCCTTCATTTTGGGTGTCCGGTATTTGTCTCAGCGATGAGTAAAAAGTAACTAAGACAGCCTGTAAGTGAGCACTGTGGTCAGATCAGTCACCTGACTCGTTAGAAGGCCCCAGTCTCTCAGGGCCAAGTATGGCCGGGCCCTCACCGCAGCTTTCCTCACCCTGCAGCTTATATCCTTTCCCCATACCCTGCTTCCCATAGGCTGTCTTAGTTCAGCCTCACTTCCTGGTTCTTAGCCACAGGTCTTCTTCCTCTTTATTCTTTCTTATCGTTGGTTTTGTCTCTAGATCTGTGCTGGTCCTGCATGTGTGGAATGACTCTGTTATCATTTAAATCTCAAATGTCTCCCTATAGTCTGGCGTGTTCAGAGGCGGGGCTCTGGGAAGGCCATCAGGTCCCGGGGGTGTCAATTCAGAGGTGCCCACCGAATGACCTGGGAGGAGCTTCGCTTGTTCCCGCTCCTCCCTCATCCCTTGCTCTCTGGCCACCTTGGGGTCAGCAGCTGTCCTCTGCAGTGTCCACTTCTGGGCCTCTCTGTCTGGAGCCAGCCAACCATGGGCTGAGCGTGCTGAAGTCACGAGCCAGCGTGAACCTCCTTGATTTTTAAATTATGGCTGTCAGATATTTAGTCTCAGTCACCATAGATGACTAATGCATGTCTCCAAAGTGGCAGTGGGGGAATTTTCACAAGAGAATGCCTCCTACTCTTCTCAGACCAGCTGGCTGGGATCCCAGAGCGAGCACCTGTAACCCTCCCTCCTGAAGCAGGAGGATCCTAAGCTCAAGGTGAGCCTGAGCAGTTAGCAGGATTCTGCCTCAAAATTACAAACAAAAAGACCCCAGAAAGAGGAAAAGCAATATTGACCTCAGTAGCGGGCCCCTAACATTTGCTAGGGGGCTTACAATGGAGGGGGCTGCAGCACACCCTCCCGATGGGCAGGAGGTCATGATGCTCTGCCTGCTGGTATCAGCTTCAAGGCTGCTGGGGTACGGCAGAATGTGTAAGGGGGTGCGAGGGGCGTGGCTCAGAGCTGCGGCTGTTTCTCTGTGCTCTAGACAGCAAGCTGCAGGCCCTCTCAGTGCGTGGGCACACCCAAGACCCAGCCTGCTCAAGCCTGCTGGGGCATGTCATGGTTGACTGTGTGTCTCAGTTCCTCTTGTTGCTGGGACAAATACCCAACACCCAAATGAAGGAAGGAAAGGTCTGCTTAGCTCACAGTTACTGAAGGTTTGCATCCATACTTGGCTGGCTCCAAGGCACACTGGCACAAAAAACAAAAACAAAAACAAATAAACTGTGTTGCTAATTTTAGGGGGCCAGGGAAGCAGCTCAGTAGAATAAGCAGTTGCCTGGCAAGCGCAAGGGCTTGAGTTCAGTTCCTGGTCCCCCCAAAAAACAAAACAAAACAAAACAAACAAAACAAAACAAACAAAAAAACCAAGGCACACTAGCATATGGGAGAGAGCAGCAGTTCATGGCAGCGGGACAGCAACGAAATGGTGACAGAGGCGACGGACCAGCCAGGGCAGCAGAAAGCAAAAGAGAGAGTCTGTCTCTCTGTCTCTCTTTATATTACATTCAGGCTCTCTGCCTCAGCCTATCCGCCTCAGGCCACACCCTTAATCCCATCAGAACTCAGACCCATCATCCCATCAGTACTAAAACACATAATCCCAGTGGATCATGAGTCAAGTCTCAAACTCTAGAAGTCCCTGCCCCATGAGTGCATGAGGCTTTGGGGGGACAACTAGACATAAACCATAACACTGGGCATAGACCCTATTTTTCAATACAGAGGAAAAAGTGGAGTCGTGAGGCCTCTGTGGGGCAACTGTCTGGCGGTCTAACCCGAGCTGCCACCCTCTTTGTTGTGTTTCTGGAAAGTAGCCATACCAGTGCCAATAGCAATGGAAATAATTTAGGAGAACGGAGTCCCTCCCCCGCCTGGGCCTGCATCCCAGGCCTGTTGCACACAAGCCTTTTGGCAGCAGGTGGCCTCACTTTGGGACAAGGGATCCCTGTGTGACTTCGCAGCTGCTTGGCTGCCATATTATAGGCACATGTGAGCGGGGTAGGGGTCCCTCAGCAGCACCTTCAGGCACAGATTTTCCGAGCATCGTCTTCGTCATCGTCAGATGACAAGATTTTTTGTTATTGGAGTTGAAATTGCCCTTAAGAGGAAATCTCCTGCTCTTCATGAAAACACACATTTATTTTGCTAGACCGTTTATATTCTTTCTTCTCTGTTATACTTTGATAATAAAAGCTGATGCCCCTAGCAGATTTACCTTGATTTACCCACGCTGGTCTTCAAATTCATGTTGGCAATAATTTGCACTTTGTCTGGTGGCATGTTCTTCTCAGGGCTCTAGGGAGTGCTCCCAAGGCCTCTCGCAGGCTTGGGGACTGCTCTGCCCTGGTCGCTGCTTCTGCCTGAACTCTCCAAGCCGTGCTCTGGAGGTGCCTGCAGCCGCTAGCTGTTTCCACCAGGAACACACGCTTCCTTTCGTAGCACAGCACGGGACTCTGTCCTGTTCCTCTAGTGCAGGCTCAAGGTGCGTGACCCCAGGAGGAGCTACTGCGGCCACGTGGTCCCGAGGCTTACTTCAGAGCTGAGAAAACTAAAACCCCAGGACGTTAAAGTCCTTTTCAGATTATTAGTATAAGTTGGCGTCTGGAAGTGTTCAAAAATATCTTAAAATCTGTGCACCTGATGGGGTGATAAGCCTTAGAAAAGTAGCACAAAAGATGTTTCCTTCGGCTTAATTTCTCAGCCTCCCACAATAGGCATGTTTTCAATGTGATGCAGCTCAATGGGGGAGAAGAATTAATTAAAGGAAGCATTTATTTATTATTTTTTGGCTTTAGAATATGGAAGAAGCAAAATGGGAATTATTGTTTAATAGTAATTATTTTTTTAAATTTGAAAACACTCTTTAGAAAATATTCCGCCTTACTCTTAAGCAATGGAATGGCATATGGTGGAGAGCGCCCTTCAGTCCCGGCTCTCAGGAAGCTCGTTTGCTAGCTGGGAAGTGTTAATCGCAGAAGCACGTCAACGAAGTGTAATTATAAGCTCAGGTGTGTGCTCCACGCCTGGAGGCCCCAGGATCAGTACAGAGCACGGTGGGCATGGCCGTGGGGTCCTGGACCTGTGACCCTACGTTCTTCCTTGCCCTGCGGTTTCTCAGTCGCCCAGGGGAAGAGAGGGTGGAGCGGCCTCGCTCAGCAGCGCTCACTTGAATGCACTTGGATCTCAGCAGTTGCTGCTCTTTAGCAGCAGCTGGGGAAGGGGGCCAGGGGGGGGCGGGGGGTGCTCCCTGCTGCAGCAGGCACCCCACGGAGAAGGTTGCCTGGGCAGGTGCCTCTGGGCCTGCTCCCTGTGTTCGCTGTGCAGCCAGCTCCTGTACCCTCGCCCCCTCCCACGCTGCAGCAGGCAGGCCTTGGCCTGCACTGCTCCCTGTCTATCCCCAGGGAGGGAAGTGGCTGCCTTCTCCTCACCCAGGCGGGGCACGCCCTTCTGTATGTGCCACCTGGAGCGGTCTGAGGGAGCAACTTACTCCTTCCAGCCTGGTCCCCATTTCCCATCCTCCTGGCTGTCTGCTCTAAGGGTGTAGCTTGCTTCTCCGTCCTCCCCGCCCACCTTTCCGTCTTCCCCACCCCAAGCCAGCCGCTCTTGTGTTTTGAGGTCACCCTGGCTATTTAGTGGGCTACCTCTAGAGTATTGCTTGTGTAGAGCATTGCCCCAGTGAATTACGAGCCCCTCAGTGGTGATGACTGCCACATCAGAGAGGTGCCAGTGCCAGCCCAGCCACGCGGCCTGTGATCTATTACTGCTTTCATCACAGATTCATCCGTGTATTTGTTACGCAAGCACCTCGGGGCATCCACTCCTCCAGGAATTGAGAAAAGTTCCAAGATAGGAGGAGGTTTCTACACCAAAGAAGAGCCCCTGCTTTTCAGAGAGGAATTGTGTGCCCAAGTGTGTGTGTGTGTGTGTGCGTGTGTGTTGGCAAAGGAAAATGGAGTGGACAGAATTAAACATATCAATAAGCCTTTATTCAGGAATATTCCAGGTCTGAGGTTGTAGCCTGTAGCCCAGTGGCTACCCAACCTGTTCGAGGCCCTGGTGCCATCCTGAGCGCCATATATGTGCACGCTTTCAGTAGAGGCCAAGACTGTAGGAAGGGAGGTGGGTATTTTGAAAAATAAATTGCGATATGTATATTAAAGTTCCACAGTGTGATATTATGGGAAATCTATATATTTCCCGTGTGCCTCAAAATCCTTACTGAGGTGAAGCAAATGAGCATATCTATCGCATCACGTAGTATCTGTGGCAAGAGGAGATAGAAAAATCCATTGATTTATCTGAAATCCACAATATGTTGAGCACACTGTCCTTAATGATAGTTGGCATTGTTTCTTGGGTCTCTAGACTTGTTCATCTCCTATATCTGCTGCTTTTTAATTGCTGACTTATGACAGATGATGAAAATATAGCAAATAATTAAGTAAAATATCATAAGACACATTACCACTGCTGTTCCTTGTTGCCCCATCTTAGACATAATCTTTGCTGTTTTCTGAACCAGTTCTTGAAGGCTCTGTGCCAAGCATTTTTACAAGATTTGATCAAAAACAGTGAATGCAAAACAAACAAACAAAAAACAACTCCACAAAGAAACAGTGAATGCTTCCACCGAATGCTCTCCAAAGGGCGCTCAGGCTCCCCGGAACACTACCGTCTGTGCTCGCTGGCTGTCTCAGTTACTTTCCTCCTAGAGCTGGGACAATACGCCCAATGCCTGAAATTAAGGAAGGAAAGGTTTACTTAGCTCACAGAAGTTTCCAACCGTACTGGTTGGCTCCAAGGCAGAGCGGTGCAGGTCAGAGGCAGCAGCTCACAGTGGTGGAAAACAGCAAAGAGCCAAGGGAGGAGCAGGGGCTGGGGGGGGGCTCGCAGGCCTCTCTCCCCTCCTTACACTGAGTTCAGGCTGTGTTCCCCAGGGCGGGTGCAGCACTCACCCTAATAATCCCAGCATTGGACCATAACTCAGTCACAAACTCTAGAGCCTGCCCCCTGACTGCACGAGGGTTTGGGGGACACCTAGACACAGACCGTAGCATTTCCCCTGTTCATTTGGGTGGCGCCATGCAACTGCTGGCTCCTCTGCAAAGTGGAAACAACCATGAAAGTTTAATATTTTGAATCAGTTTGGAACATTGGGGCAGCCGTGACAGCACAAGGAAAGACACGAAGGAAGACTTGCAGAACTGCTTCAGAAACTGCCAAGGACAGTAGGCCCATGTGTCCAGAGTGATGCAGGGTATGTTGAGGATGGGTTAATGGCAAAGTATCTATTTATTTATTTATTTGGTACAGGATATGCTATGCCACTTGGACTTGTAGTGATCTGCCTGTCTCAGCCTCCCCAGCCTTAGGACTACAGGCATGCATCACCATGTCTGGTCTTAGTGGCCAGCATGGCATGGGGCTGGCCCAGCATGTGGTACTGGGGATTGAACCTGGGTCCTTGAGCTTGCCAGGCAGGCACTTTTATCTCCCTGGCCCAGCAAAGTGTGTCTTTTATGTCAGAATCTTAAAAAATAAAACATTCACCCTATGTTTCTATTACACCATAGTTATCTGCCCCTTGCTGCTGGTAACTGCTGATTTATTCTGATTCTCTCTCCTCTCTCTCCCTGCCTCTACCTCCCTTCCCCTTCCTCTTCCACCTTCATGGGTCACACAATCACACTTCCTTTAGATGGCATCTGTTGGGAGATACAGAGGTTGTTTCGAGGTATCTTGATGATTGTGGACTAACTTCTGTAACCAACACAGGAGCACAGATACCTTTACAAGGAGATGATTCAACTTTCTGTGTGTAGTAGAGAGATTACTGGGTCTTGGGCAGCTAGATTTTTTAGTTTCCTTAGGAACTTCCACGTGGCTTCCCCAGTGGCTGTGCCGACTGCATTCCCACCAGCCCCGCACAAGCACTCTTGGCCATGCCCCAACCACTGTTTGTCATCTTTTTAACAATAGCAGCCCTAGAAAGTATGAGGTGATACAGCACTTTTTATTTTTATTTTCTGATGACAATAGGAAGTACATTTTCATATATCTGTTGTGTATTTTAAAGTATAATTATGATATAAGGTCTTCTCAACCTTTTTAAGACTCATTTTTAAAATGTATTTTTCCTGTTACTGAGTCGCATAAGATTTTCAAAAGTTTTGGATATTAAACCTTTCTATCTGATATGTGGTTTGCAAAAATATTTTATCCCAGTTTGTAGATTGTTTCATTTTGTTGGTTGTCTGTTGTGCAGACTTTTATTGTGGCATAGTCCCATGTAGTTATTTCTGCTTCCATCACCTAAGGTTTTGGTGTGATTCTTAAAAACATCATCTCCTCATGGCCAGTGTCAGGGACTTTTTCTTTCTGTTCTCTTCTCGGGTTATGCCTTCAGGTCTTTGCAATTAGTGAAGGGAGATTGGCCTCAACCTCTCTGGACCACGTCAGAAGGATTTCTAGGTCCTAGAGGGAGCTGGTAGAAAGGCCATGGTGGCGGCCTGGGGCTTGGTCAGGGTGGCTTAGACTGATGTTTGTTAAGTAGTTCTTCTATAAATTAGGGTCCTACCTTCTCCACTGGGATGGGATTAGGGAGGCCATGTTTTCTGATATTTACACTTCAGGGAGCTGGTTTCAGGTCCCTGGGAAAAGCTTTCCATAATTGCTAAGCTGCAAGAAACTCAGAGTGGATTTACATCTTTGGGGGGGCCGAGAAAGAATTTATAATTGCAAAATTGTAAACTGAACTAGGAAAGGGAGGCCTGAGGACTGTGTTTAGGAAGAAACCTGTCAGAAGTTTAGTCAGACAGGGCAATGCTTAAACTGCCTTGGTTAGTGTGTGTGTGTGTGTGTGTGTGTGTGTGTGTGTGTGTGTGTGTGTGTGTGTCCTTTCTCCTAGCAAGCTTTAAGGAAAACTATCAACAAGACTTTGGTACTTGCTATCGTTTGTGGCTAGCTGTCCTCCCGCAAAGTCTCCTGCAGTCTTGGGGCTGGGACTTCTAGAGTTTGAGACTAACTCATGATCCACTGGGATCATAGGTTTTAGTGCTTCTGGATTTTCGGGTGTGAGTACTGCACCTAGCCTGGGGCAGAGAGCCTGAACGCAGTTTAAGAGACGGACTTCCTCTCGGTCGCCGTTTGCCGTTTCGCTGCTACTTGCTGCGGTACTCTCTGCCCCGCTCCACGAAAGGCTGCTGTCTGCCTTGCGGACAGCCAAGTGTGGACTGCAGCCTCCGGGAACTGTGAGCTGAATAAAGCTTTCCTTCCTTCTTTTTGGGGGTATTTGTCCCAGTAATGAGAGAAGAGGATGAGATACCGCCCCATACTTGAACTGGGGCGGTCGGGGGGCTTTTCTGGGGGCTGCCCCCGCGGAGCAGGGGAGCACAGCAAGGTGGGGAAAGGCTCGGCTAAGGCCCGCAGGATGCGGGGCCTGACGCAGGGCCTGCGGCTGTGGTGTAGAAGCAGAGCGCTTGCCTGGTGTGCCTGCTGGTACTACACACGTGCGCGCGTCACACACACACACACACACACACACACACACACACACACGAATCCTAGGTGGGAAAGGCCTCTGGATTATGATCGAGGCTGTCCATACAGGAACAAGAAAATGCATTTTCACTCTTTAAATCAATGAATTATAAAAGTACAAAACCTAATTACAGCGAACAAAACCAAAGAAACCTACCAGTAACAAACAACAGATTAAGATGTACACGAAACAGCCTGTTTTCATTTGAAAGTCAGCCTCACTCAGGTATACACAGAGCCCGTCTTCTCCTCCTCCTTCTCCTCCTTCGTCATACACAGTGTGGAAGATGCTCAGACAGTCATGCTAGGCCAGCAAGCACACAGTACTGCCCACTGGAGGTGTGGGGCGGGTGGAACAGCATCCGGGTGCTGCGGAGGTCGGGCAGCAGCTGAGTGCGGAGATGCTCAGGGGCTGCGCTGGCCCCGCCTGGGGAAGGGGCAGGGCGGGGACGCAGGTGGGCGAGAGGCTGGCCAGGAGCCCGGAATGGTGGTAGCTAAACTGGGGCAGTGATGAAGGCTAATGAAAAAGCACTTAAGCTGGGAAAACAGGGAGCAGAGCGCAGCAGCAGGGAGGCGACAGCGGGCCGCGTTCCCACACCAGCCAGGGAGGCAGAAGGGGAGAAGATGGAAAGAAAGGGACGGAGGGAGACTGGTCTCGCTCACTGCGAGGGGCAGCAGGGCTGATGGAAGGCTGGAGCCAACTTGAGCCAAGGTGTGTGTGTGTGTGTGTGTGTGATCACGACTCTGGCACCTCCAGTCCCGAAATCTGATTAGTGTGCCACCTTCTCTTCAGAGCCTGAGGTGGGGAGCTACTTCCAGATGTTGACACTGGGACTCCAGATACTGCTGGAGGTCTGCGGTGCTGAGGCCTGAGCTACAGTGCGATCCGCAGACACCTGGGATGATCCTGTCCCAATGCAGTGCTTGCCACACACCCAGGGACTCTCTGGGACCAAATCCTTGCTACTAGGCTCGGAGCAATCATGTTCTGGTTTTATAGGTAATACTATAGCATTTTGAAAGTTAATCTTGTTAAACAAAAAATCAGCATGTATTTTTCTTTTTGAAGCTTCAGATTTCCTTACTAACAGCTCTGAAGTAATACAAGAAGCTAGTAATTTTCCCTGGAAAAGCAGGCTGCATATTTATCGCTTGCTTACAGAACTGCATAGGCGAAACCCTATGAACCTCAATAATATTCTAACGATAACGCAGAGATGTTCATTAAAGCCATTCAAAAAGATTCAAAACCTTAATGTGCAACTGTAAAGTATAAGGTGGAGTGTTAGCGTGCACCGACTCGAGCGACCTGGAGGAGGGCAGTTTTTCTTCTTGCACTCCCTGGCCACCCAGAGTGGGTCTGGGGCGACTTGCAGTACCCTAAGGTGCTTGAGTGAGCAGAGTGCACAGTTGTTCAAAACAGAACTTAGGAAGCAAGAGGCTGATGTATGTCGGCAATGCTGTTTTCGCCCACACTGTTCTGAGCTTCTCTGTGGGAACTCCTTTCAGGACTTGGTCCCATCTGTTCGCGGCTATACCTTAATTTTTGGCTCAAGTCAATATACTCTGAGTGAGTGAGTTTACCTAAGTCATTTATCAGGCACAGAGCCAAATAACTTTCTCAGCTCATTCCTGGAGGTTGAGCCCGCCATCCTGGAGGTTATTAAAGTGTGCTATGGGCACCACAAGCTATTCTCCAAGAGGCAAGCCAAAATGTTTGCATTACAAAGCCTTCATTGGAAAAAGTGTCTCTCTTCCTGTAGTACCTTAAAGGGAATAGAACTTGTCTGATTTGTTCTGGTATGTTTGATAAAAACATCAATTCTGTTCTTCACATTTACCTCACACTCCTGGGAAGAGCTTAAGTGTTTTGATTGAGTAAAGAAAGAGGTGTGGGACTTGTTTTTTTTTTTTTTTTACTCTTTCAAAGATTTTAAGGTAGTTGAGAATGGGAGCTATTTCCTTTTTTAAAACTGCTATATTCTCTATAATTTTACTACTTCTATTTGCTTTCAAAAATCTTGGAACTGTTGGTTTGCCATGATTTGTAAGCTATTACTTTTAACAATGAAAGTAATATATGATTATTTTCAAAAGTTCAAGCAGCATAGAATCATGTAGAATAAAATGTTATAGTTTATTTAGAATAAAGATAGCAAGATCGCAGACTCAACACATGCCCACAACCCAACTCTACTATAATAAAAATCAAGTGATTTTTATTGTGACAAAAATGTTTCCATCTTGAAATAGGCTACCTTTTGGAAAACATACATACAAAATAAATGTAAAAATCATTATGAAGTAAATGTCACAGAACCATTATTAAAATCAAGGAAATAAACTTTAGCAGTACTTTAGAAATTCTCCTGGGTGAAAAATGCCATAGGACTGACCTGCTACAATTTTGTATATGCTTAGATTTCTAAATTTCTGTGTAAAAAGTGTAACAGTTTTTAAAATCACATTCTATAGGGAGTTAGTAGAATATCAGTGATTGGTGGAAAATACCAGTTCCATGTTACGTCTAAGGCATTTAATATTTAGAAAGACAGGGCTGGGGAGATAACTCAGGTGCAGAACTGCCTGCCTGGCAAGGTCCTGAGTTTGATCCCTGGTTCCACACACACACACACACTCACCCACCCACCCACACACACACACACACAAAAAGGAAACAAGAAAAAAAGGTTCTAAATATTTAGAAAGACAGTGATGATAAGCCCCAGCACTGAGATTACAGGCATGCACCACCACACCCAGTTTTGGTGGCCAGCATGGCATATCATACCTAGGATCCAACCTGGGTCCTTGCACTTGCTAGGCAGGTGCTTAGACTGCAGAGGTGTCTCCCCAGTCCCTAAAAATCTTTTTTTCATGATGGTGTCTTTTAATGCATCTTTCTTTTTTCAACTTATTTTGACTCTTCTGGGTAATTTGTGTTTCTGTATGAATGTGAGAAGCTGTGTTTTGATTTCTATAAACATGTCATGTTGAAATTTTGAATGGGAATATACTAAAGGTATAGATCAGTTAGGGGGAGAACCAGGTCTACTATGACCATGCATTTTTCTTTGACCTATGTTACAAACTTTGCCATAAATTGCTATTAGTTTTGGTTAATCATATAATTACAAAAATATTTTCATTGAGATTTAATTTACATACTATAAAATTCATAATTTTAAAATCTATAATTCTCTGGATTTTTTAAAAATAAGGCTAAAAATGTATGACTATTCTCTAATACTATAATATTTTTATAATTCCTGAATAGAGTCTATATTTGTTAGAATGTTATCATTTAAAAAGGTAAAATAATAAAACATGTTTCCTAATAGGATTTTTTTTGTGTGTTCTTTTGTATGGACCCACATTTCCATGTTATATCATTTACCTTTTACTTGTGTTATACCTTTTAAATATCTATGTAGCATTTGTAGTGAGGGGGCCTTTTCCATTCAGATGTTAGTTATTTGTGGCTTTCAAAAAATTATCAGATTCATTGGCCTTTGCTTTATTTTATTAATCCTTTTAATGCCAACTTCTTGCTTTGTGGATCTTTGAATGTTTATTTGTATTGAATCTTTATTTCTTCCCTTAATTTTTGTCCTTATGTTTATTATCTATTTGCTTATATTTTCTTGGATTCAGTTAACTTTAAACTAAATAATAATTTTTGAATTTGAGGATTAGACTCAGAGTTTTTACATTGAGCTATTTCCCAGCCTCAGTTTTTTTTTTTTAAATTTTGAGACAGGATCTGCTAACCTTTATAAACTAGCTCCTGATCCTTCTGCCACAGCTCCCAGGGTGCTGGGATTACAGGCATTACCCACCATGCCTGGCTCGAATTTCACCTTTTTTTATAAGCATGGTAGTCTATTGGATTAGGGTTGATCTTAATACCCTTCCTTTAACTTGATTACTCCTGTAAAGGTCCTGCTTCTACACAGGGTCACATTACGAGGAAGCGGGGGTTGGTACTTCAGCTTCCGAATTTGGAAGAGTGCATCTGGGCGGCGCGCAGTTCAGCCCGACCCAGGGACCCTCTAAGTTCTGTGCAAGAACCTGCTCATTAGGGTGTAGAGCAGCCCTGCCCAGGGCAATTAATTCTACGCTAATAATATATAAGCACTGGCAGATAGTGGTAAAAGTATCAAAGATCAGTCTTTATTGTTTGTGTGGCTTAAGCACTTCTGGGCTGAGTGGTGAGCCAGAATTAAACCCTTCAAAATTTCCTGAGGATTTCACAGGATTATTTCAACTTTGCTCTTATTTAGTTTGATTTTCAAAGGATTTTGAGGCAATATCGACGCCTTAGCCCGGCTCCCCCATGACCTTTCACGGTAGAAGCAGCAACGCAAACAAGGACTAGGGCTTCAGCGGCTGCCACAGATTTAGAACAGGTGTTTGTTGGTCTGCTTTTAATGAGCCTGGCGCAGTTGTGAGTTTAGGAAGAATCTGGTTGTGCGGCCTTGACCTTTTGATATCATAACTTATAGGTCAACGGGAGCCCAAGAGCGTAGGTGCGGGGTGCCTCAGGCGTGATTTGAGCTCGCCTGTGGGAAATGGGCAAAGGCAGGAGGGAAATCGTGGAGGGAGACCTACTACTCCCGGGCTCTTTGTGATGTTTTAAAAATTGTTTTGCTGAGCAGATTAGTTCAGTTATGGTTAGAAAAAGAATTGATCAGGCTACGTTATGAGAGATTAGCTTCTTGTTACTTATAGGAAGGAGACAATCTTCCTTCCTATTAATTATTAGAGCAGAGCACTGTGCCAAGGCTTAAATGGTTCTCACCCAGCAATGGGTGGAAATGGTACTTGTGGTGAAATTCATTTGATGCTATTTGGGGAATATTTCAGATGGTGATTCAGACACCTGGTGATGCCATTGAGTTTCTTGTTCCTTCTGTGCTTAAAGATAAACTCAATATTGATTCTTTTAAAAAGAAATCACAGGGCCAACCAAATAGCTCAGCAGATTAAAGCGCCTGCAAGCAGGTGCAGGGGCCAGGGGTTCAACCCTGGGGCCTGCACTGCTGGCCCCTCCCCCGTGGTGCGCTGAGACCGGGTATGGTGGCGCGCGCGCCTGTAATCCCAGCTCTGGGGAGGTTGTAAACAGGCAGATCACTATGAGTCCATTCTAGTAGTGAGACCCTGCAGACCCTCCCACTCCCCGCTTAAAAACCATCACGACAGAAGGGATGCTTTGCCCTAGCTACATGACTGGTACAATTGATAGTTATAGGACACTCTTACTGAGCTCTCGTTAGATGCTATGTGGTTTGTCAAGGGTTTTACATGTGCTATTTTATAAAATCCTCAACACTGCCATCTCACACTGGAAAACTTTAGTACATATCTATAATCTTAGCACTCAGAGGCTGAGGCAGGAGGATCGAGGTTTGTGGCCAGGCTGGATTACATAATGAAAATCTTGGAGAGACATGAAGAGAAAGAGAGGGAGGGAGAAATGGAGAAATAGAGCTAGAATGGAGAAAGGGAGATGTGAGAGAGAGAGAGAGAGAGAGAGAGAGAGATTGTGATTGGTTTGCAGTAGGTAGGGAGATTATATTATATAGAGGACTTACATTTCCTATGGAATTATTCCATCCCAAATCCAGGTTTAAGTGCTTTCTCTATGTCTCTGTGTTCTCTTGAGCAAAATGGTTAATCTAATGGAAGCTCCAGTCTCCCCTTTCCTTCTCTTCTCCTCCTCTCCCTTTCTGATGCAGGGCCTTGCTGTGTACTCTGGGCTGTCCTGCAGCTTGCTGTGTAGTTCGGGTGCTCTTTGAATCCTCTAGCCTCAGCCTTAAGTGCAGGTATTATAGGCCTGTGTCACCACGCATAGCCAGATTTCTCATTTTAAAGTGAAGGTACTGCTACCTCTCACGAAGTCTTGTGAGGGCTAAGTCTAATTATAATGGCAGTGATGAAATAAATAACACATTATATATTTTGCACCAAAATTTGTTTTCTGTCTTTTCTCTCAAATCTCTTTTTTAAGTTATGTAATCATATGGCTAGATTTCCATCATACTGAACTAAAACCCGACTTCAGTGGAAGGGAAAATTCATGAAGTGATTCTCTTTTCTGTCCCATTACTCAGTGGAAGATGGAACTGTCAAAATTGTTTAGGTTTAGCATTTTAAATAAAAGCACTTCTGTGTAGGAAAAACCTTAGTGTAAAATATGTTAAACCCAAGGTCATAAGTATTCTAAAAACAAATACTCAGTGCAAAAAAAAAATTTTTTTTCCCGAAACATTAGTTTTCTTAAGTAAATTGAGATAGGAGGAGCTCTAACCTTCCTTCCTTTCTTTCTTTCTTTCTTACTTTCTCTTTCATTTGTTCCTTCCTTCCTTCCTTCTTTCCTACCTCTCCAATATTAGAAGTTAAACTGGGCTCTGTTTGTCAACCTCAGGACAGCGAAGATGACAGGCAAAAGGAGCCTAGCCAAAGTCCTTGCTTTAATTTTATGAAACTTTGTCATTTCCTTAAGGCAGTGAAATGGACAGTGGGAAGATTTAAAAATAATTTTAGATTGTCTGGTGTTCAAAGTATTTAATGAGACTATATATTTTCAAAACAATTTAAAATATCAAGCTTAGCCACAGATTTTTTTTTTCTTTCAAGACAAGAGATTAAAAATGGTTAATATATTACATATTGCTGTCTTCAAATCAGTTGCTGAGATTACAACATACAGGTATGCATAATTGATCAAATAATATAAATGCAAACTTTTTAAAATAAACTAAAATAATTTGATAGTGTGACTATCTTATCTATATATAATTTCTTTTCCCTTCCTTCTTTTATGCTTCCACATATCCAGTTGTTTTTTCTTTTTATTTGCATTTTTAATCACTTTTAATAAGAAATAACAATGAGACAGTTTCAATTATGTTTAGTATTCTTATCCAAGAATATATCTTTTCAAAAAATTAGTAAATTTGATAAATTATAGGAGATTCAGAAAAATAAGTCTCTCTTTCAGGTGGGAACATTTTGTAGGGTATTCTATTGATTTATTTTTAATTACTGAATAATTTTGTTACTATGTGGAAATACTGTGATTTTATTTATTCATTCATGAGAATATTGATTTTAGTCTTGTTTTTGCTAGTATGATTAATATTTACAGAATGTCTTTGTGTAATTTTACACTTTTTTCCTTTAATAAGAAATGACAATGTGTCATTTTCAAAAACATGATAGTAGTACATTTCCAATAATTGATAGAATGTATATTGTTGTTCTCATAGTAGTTATTCAGAGCACAGGATGCAGACATGATAATTTTTCTAATCATTGTTGGTACAAACATTTTTTTCTCATTGAACTAAGACAAAGTAGTTGTATACATAGTCCAGTACTCCATACTCACAGTGGGTTTATTGGCAGAACTGGAAGCTGTTGATTTAAGCCTTTTGGAGCTCAGTATACTAATCTAGCATTATGTTTCATGCCTCATGGTTAAGCTTTTCTGCTGGGTCATTAAGGGCAAGTTAAAGCAAGACCTGCATAACAAAACATGTAACTTTTGTATCTCCCAAGGTCAGTCAAATCTCGGGATTTACTATGAAACCACATACAGTGCTTTGTAGAACTGTTGTCAGTGTCAGCCATCTGGATGAGTCACGGCCATTGCTTGCTCAGTTTGTTGTGAAAGCCAGAGAGAATGTTTTCCCTCTAGGCAACTCTCCTTAGGCACACTATACATCGTTGATCCATTTCCTCTGTGGTCCCATAATCTCCTTGAACAGAGAAATGGGGAAACCACTGAGTTACAGGATATTATAGCATAATTAACCACAGCTTTGGCCTGTAAACATTGCATGTTGCCATTTTTGTCTTTTTTTTGGGGGGGGGAGGGTCTACAGGGTGTTTAGGTCTCACTACTAGATTGTAGTGATCCTCCTGTTTACAGTCTCCCAAGAGTTGGAATTACGGTTGTGCTCCACGGTGCCCAGGCATCAGAATAAACAGCTTCCATTGTACATATGGCATTCCCATAGGATTCTGTGAATTTTCTCCAGGTAGCCTTGTTATGCATGCACTTTCACTAGTCCCATCGCCTGACTTACAAATATCTATCTTTAGATTCAAAATATGTGCCTAAGCATTTCTGGGTGATGCTAACCATCTGTAATTTTCTTCATTTCTTTTATTTATTTATTTATTTATTTATGTCAAGACTGGGTTTCAAACTCAAGACCTTGCACTTGCCAGGCAGGCACTTATGCCACGAAACTATCTACCATGCCCCCTTTCATTTCTTAACAAAGAAATGACATTAAATGGTCAACAATTAATTGCTTAGCAACACGGAATTGTCAAGCAAGCTGCTATTTTTCAGAATCAGGGAAAAGAAACCTATCCACGCACTTGGTCTATGATTGGGGCAGCATTTTGCCATCCATAGTTCTTCTTAACAGCAGTGGGTGGCAGCAGGTTTATGACTCCATCTCTAGAGTTATTGCACCAAGAAATAGTATTTCAATTGTAGCTATCTCTATAAAACTGCTCTGTAAAGACTCCCCTTTACTTTGTGCTGTGAAACATACGTCAGCCTACCGGGCCTTCTCATGACCAAGGCTGTCAGTGATGTGGACAGTGGGACTGTAGGTATATCAGCTAAGAGTTTAGAAAATTGAAATATTGAATGAACACAGTGGATCCATTGGAAACCATGCCAACATCCAATGCTGAAGCATCTTCTAATATCTGTACATTGTCAGGAAATAAGAATTGAGGTAATCTATGCTATATTTTGGTTTGGTACAGGATTTTTAAATCCAAGACAGCAGCACAAGGGCAAATGTTCTCTCCGTTGGTTGGATGCTCTGAGTCTTAGCTTAGATATGCTTTACAAGCAAGCACTATCGATTCCTACATGCACTGCATCACAAGCAATGCTTAGCGCTTTCTTTAAGAAAAAGTGTGTTGTGAACTCACACAGTGGTACACACGTAGGAGAATCATGAATGTGGCCGAGTTAAAACTTTACCATACTCAATATTTCCCGAGTGCTTTCTGGTGACATTATCTTTAATAATCAACTTCTGATGTTTCTTAACAAATTCTACTAATCTGAGTGTTTTTTTTTTTTAGTTTGAGTCTGTTGTTTTAGACACTTAGATTTCTTCCTGTTCTTTTTAGCCTTGTTTGAAGAGGGCCTGGCTTTCTTAATTCCTAATGCAGCAGCAGTGAGAAAAATATTTAGCGCTTGTGAGCTCTTCTTGTGGGTTTCAAAGCACTTTACAAATATCAATTAATTGGCTTGAATGGGAGCTCTGCAGCTGCTGGGAGAAAAGAGTACACAGTGATTGGCTCATTATCATGTACAGCTGTTGAAATGTTTTTCAAAGAAATAATTACAGATCTTCATATATATTTAAAGAAAAAGGAGCAGAGGGAAGGCTACTAAGGGCCTTTAACAAATGACTCATGTCTTCCCATTCTTTTTGGAGAGCAGCAGCCTTACTGCAAGCAATTATCCCTCCTTGGGGAAAAAAGAAAGGAAAGAAAGAAAAAGAAAGAAAGAAAGAAAGAGCACCACACCATTCTATCTCCAAGAAATGCGAGGTTGTAAATCCTCTTTTGAAAAATTATCTCAATGTCCCCACTTCTCGCTTGTGATCTGTTTAGGGTTTCTGTTTATCAGTAATTGGGCTGTTGCTGGATTTTGCTTGATGTGGCTTCATTTAGTGTCTGATCCAATGTTGGCTTTGTCCAGCTCTAATTATGCATGAAAGCAGAACAAGTAGACAATAATTGATAGTGCTTGTTGTGTTGTTTTCAGCAGCGCTTTATCTCCACAAGGGGACCAAGAGAAGCTATCCAAACTGTCTCACCAGGAAGAAATACAGGTATCCCTGGCCACAGAAGCAGCCTTCTTCCTTTTTCTTTTTCACTCTTTTTTGCTCCTTTTCTCCCTCTTTCCATAATGTGAATCTTCTGGACAGACAGATAAGCTGCTAATTCTATTAATTTCCTTATCAAAATCAGCAAGGTAACTGAAGCTCCCAATTTAGTGATTTATTATCCCAGGCAAGTCATGCAGAGTGTGCCTTTCATATTCAGTAATTGGCACTAGAAGGGGGGAGACTTTCAAGGAAGATGCACTCGGCTAACCGTTTCTATTTCAATTGACTATTGAGCAAACAAATGGAGTGTCCTTTCATTGGCTTAAATCACTTTAAATGGTAAAGCTAGCAATTCTGCATTTGAATATATGCCAGCAGATATCTGTGCATGAGATGCTGACCCCGAGACATTAAAATATGAGCACAGTAACATTCCTCTGAGAGATTTATTATCATAAAACTTCCCAGTGTGGTATGTTAATTGATGTGCAAAAGGCCAGAGTTGATCACAGATATGATCTGCTTCTTATTATTAGACCAGCCCCAAAGTCTCTGGAAATAAACATCTTTCCTTTGCATACTGAGTCCTAGATGCTTTTGTTTATGGCAGTTGACTGTATAAGCAATGTTCTCAAGTTCTTAAGCATTGCAATCCAAACAAGTCTTAAAGTAGAGGCATTGTCATTTGGAAAAGAGAGAAAGTAGCCATGAGTTCAGTGCCAGGGGTAAGACTGACCAAGACAGAGCTACGGAAGGGAGCGTGAGGTTCTGGTAGGAGAAGTAGCTAACTTGCTTGGTCTCATTCTAAAAGTGTGGAAAAGCCCTTCTATGTCAAATAGTACTTTTGGTAAAATAGAAACTTGAATTATCCTATCTACTTTTTGTTTGAGATCCAATGTTCCCTTAAAAATATTTTTTATACCACAGTCACTACCCATCAGTTGCAAGTGCTAGTACCATGCAGCTCTATTTAGATTTCAGATCAAGGCCCTAATGCCCCAGTTCACAGATGTTGCTTAGGAAGGTTCAGTTTTAGGTGTTAGGCTTAGATGCCCAAGAAGCGAAGTAACTTACCTGACTGAGCTTGGTCAGAAAGAGTTCAAACCGGGATTTCAATTCAGAGCTTGGAGCTATGAAACGGTTTTCTAATTATTGTTTTTCTTCTTCTTGATTTATATTTATGGAAGAAATAATACCTTAGATACTTAAATGGTAAATATAAATTATATTGTGAATTACACCGCACCCAAACCCTTGAATTAGTTTTTGGTACTTAAAACTTCAAAGAAAACTCATGTTAAAAATTGAATCACTTTTTCTCATGATATATTACTCAAGAGTGATGATATTTTGACAATTTAGAACTTCCCTCCTTACCCTTTGGAGACCCCTCCCCTTCTCCACCCGAGAAATAAACTAGGGCCCTGGGGTGCTGTCCATGGTGCTGGTGTCTGGCACATGTGCTGCAGGAGTGCGTGTACCATGATTTAGACATTTGTTTGGGCTTTTAATCTTTTTTCATCTATACGTACTACCAAAATAAAAACCAGTGAAGTATGTACCCTATAAATCTGCTTGTTCTCTCACTGCCCAGAAATATTTCAGAAAGAACTTGACACTTGTAATCAGGACTGGGCTTAGGGGCCGCCTCCATCTGAGCATGCCTTGCTGCTTCCCCTTCCTGAATCTCCAGTCTCTCCTTCCTTTACCATGCTAAGCAGCAGAGAGACGAGGAGGCCAAAGGGCATGTGCGAGGGATGGCTGCTGTCCTGAGGATGCAAAGTCTGTTTAAGCGAGATTAATTTCCACCTGATTGCTAGTTGGCAGGCTAGGAGGGAGCACGTCGGAGGGGAGGTAGCGTGTGTGGTAAACTGGACGGGAGCCGGGGAACTGCTGACTTCACAGGGGTGCAGCCGGAAGTGATGTATAGGATGGCGAAAATGTTCTTTGAGAGTGTGGTTGCAAAAGACCTTTGTAAATTGTTTATAAATACCAGACGTTTGAAAATTATTAAAAATGTTTTGGGCTAAAGAAAGGCTACTTGAGAAACTTAAGGGAGGAAAAAGTAGGTAATAAGTATGGTGGAATAGTTAAGTAGAGTGCTATAGGAATACAGTATGTGCAATTCAAAAATGATTTTTGAATAGGGGAAATAGGGGAGCACTGAAGAAGAAAAGGGGGAAAGGCAGAATTGTGTTTGCAATAATAATAATGACTATTTGCAAAACACTCTGTGTCTTCACTGTGCTACGTACTTTCCATGTAATAGCTCTTAAGAGGATAACAATATGGTTAGGTCCAAACCCACACAATCAACCAGACCAGGCATCTGATGTGAGTGGAAGATTTATTGGGGGCATCAAGCAGGCTGGCTGTCTAGGGGACCAACAAACACAGCAGCGAACAAGGGGGGTGGAAACTTTATAGGATCTTTCAGAGAGAGTGATTATAGGCTGAAACAGCCAATGACGGCCAGATCACGGCTTTGGGGGAGGGGCTAGAACAGCTGAGGGAGAGCTAACCTCTATAGGGCTACTTGGCCTGCGGGGGACCTTCAGTGTTAACAAAGGAGAGTTTCCATGGTTGCCTGTCCAGGTCACCATCAGGTGGACCTGTTCTGTGATTTGGGGTTTGGCTCAGCGTGGGGCCAAGGGGGAGTGAGTGAGTTTGGGGATCTGGGTACCTGGGAAGCTTTGAACTGTGACCTATGAAATCTATCTATCTATCTATCTATCTGTCTGTCTATCTATGGGAATGCAAAACGTAAAGCATGGATTGTACAGAGAAAAAGAGGAAGGACGTGTGGAACAGAAAGTTTGAGTACACTTGTCAGTGGTCTGAATAATGACCTAAGGCACTGTAAACTGATCACGCTCGGTCAGCCTGTGAAAGCTGTTGGATCCTCTGCGTAAGGCTGGAGTAAAGTAGCTGCAACCCACACAAATATTTTAAAAGCCAATCAAGACAGGCAAAGCTTCATTGGGAAGAGAAGAATTTGCAAAATCGAGTTGTGAGCTCAAGGTGACCATGTGCTGCTGCCTCATGGGTAAGGGACGCTTTGCAAAGCTGCCTTGGGTGAAGCTGGGCCTCCCTCCTTCGTTTGCTTCCAAGTTTCCATCTGTAGCTCCTGTGTACAAAGGTGACTTTGACTTCAAAGGGTAATGGGAATTGGATCTGGTATGAAAATGGGACTAGGAAATATATGGTCCTTCAGGAAAAGGTCATTACATCCTGCACAAGAGCTCAACTTTTATTTTGATTAAATACTTTTATCAGTGGGATTTACTAGCTAATTACTTCCTCAGCTTTGTGGCTGGGTGAGACTTACCTGATCTATGCCGCCTACGGAAGGACTTAGAGGCCTTCACGTTTGTGTGCTTTTATGTGAAATTATTAATATTAATAATAATTAACCATAAATGGTAATGAGCATGGGCCAGATGGCCTTTTCTTATTATGAAAAAAACTTCTTTATATTCTTAGTTATTCAAAAGGTAGAGGTGATAATACAAAGGCAAAGTGACATTTTAAGGTAAATTATTGTTCTTGGAGTGAGGTTTAAATAATTTACTCAACAAGGAGGTGGCCTTTCATTTGTATTAGACTGGAAGCTCTGAATACCATCTGCCATGTCAAAGGAAAACTTACCCTGCGCGTAACCATGCGGGGTTGGAGGCTCCGGTTCTTGAGCCCCTTATGTATGAATCACAGGTAGTCGTTGGCGTCACTTACAATGATTCATTTAAGTTGCTTCCAGATGGAATAGAGAACTGATTAGAAACTTCCTGCCAGGCACAATTGCGGGTGATTCATGGACCCGTGGCATTTCCTGAGCGCCAGCCCTGATAAGAGAACGTGAAGTGTGCAGTTGGCAAGACTGACCTTCGCACTGTGTCTTGGTTTCAGCAACTGTTGATGGTTACTTCCAGTGAATCCAGAAAAAGGACACATCAAGTTCTTAAAAAAAAAAAAAAAAAAGATTTCCTGAGCTTATTTTACATTCTTTCGCCATCCGTCACCTCTTTGGGCTCACACGTCTCTTCTGCCCTCGTTAGCTCTAGTGGCATGTCACTAGAGAAGTCTGCTCTGCAGTGAGTAAAGAGGCCTCAGCAGTCTCCTTAGCTTTCCCAGTGGTACAGGAGGGGTGGAATGGGTGGTCGGGTTAGATCTCTCTCAGTGTTTGTCATCCAGTTGTTCTCCTAGCCTCAGACACATGCCCTCTTGCAACTTCTCCCTAACATTCATGTTCTGGGAGAAGCTCTCCCTCTAGACAAGCTGTGGTAGTCGTATACATTTTTCCATTCCTGTGTGTCAAGCATTGCAGCAAGGGGAAAGATGAAATTAAATGGTTGGTGGAATAATACGTTCATGATGACTGTATAATTTTTCATGTGCCAGTTAGAACCCCTACTGCAATAAAGGAATTTTACTGCATTATGTAGGTGGAAAACTAAAGGAAGGCGGAAGCTTTAGGCATGGCTGGATCCAGCTGTGCACAAGCGATCATCAGGGTTCTGTTTTTCTCTCCAGCTTGATGACAAGGTGACCTGCAGTAGCTTTTAGTAGACTGACATTGTCTTTGTGCTCTTCATAGCCACAAGAGTATGTTCTTTACATCTTTCATGTGGTAGTGAAATTTGCAGGCTGAATTTAGCTGGCCCAAGTTCTACACCCACTCCTGAAAATAATATTTAAACGACCTCCACTTCCATGAAGCTTCCAGTCTATTCCCCCCTCACACCCCCTTTCTCCAATTTGTTCTTGCCTATGAGTGACATTTCAGAGAGGTAGAGTCCACGGATGGAGAACCCCGTCATCCAACAGGTACACAAATGTTAAGACTTTCACCTTCACCCATCCCCTCTCCTTCTGTTTGGTTCGAAGAAGGGCTCCTCTTTCTAGGTAGGCCCAGTGTCATCCTCTTGGCTCTTTCTTGCCTTCTAATAACTATTCTTGTTTTCGTTTGTGCACATTCTACTGTGTTCTCATACCTGGAGCGTTCTTTTGTCTTATAACAAAATTCTCCATCGGTTCTCCATTTCTTCCCCAGTGACTGCCCTAAAGCTTTCAGTTCTTCAAAACCAAACTTCTTGCAAATGACCATCTTTGCTATCTCCACTTTTTCACTTCTAGCTTTGGTCACAACTAACTCTGGTTAAGCTTTGACCCCAGTAGCAAGTCTTATTGTGCCCCTTCTGATTAAATATCATCAATATCTGTCCACAGCATAACTCTGAGGATAAAATTTAAAATTCCCAAAGCAATGTCAGCAGGCCCTTGCTGGTCTCTTCCCAAAGAGATCTCCCGCCATTTTCATCTCTGTCCTTAGTTCACACCACCATTCTCTTCTTCCAGTTTCTCAGATATACCGTGTCATATTCTCAGTGTGAACTAGCTAGCACATTCGAAGCATGACAGAGGGGAGATGATGGAAGCTGTTCCTGGGGTATGGATATGATTAAGGGACATCAACAAGAGAGATCAACAGTAGCTCTTCATTTGAGAGCTATTGCTAAGAGTGTTGGTCCCTTTAAGTACAAGAACAAGGAATGATTAAAGGTTTCTGGGATGTTCTGAGGTATAGTTCTAGGATAAAGCTTCCTAGGACGATTGACAGCTGGTGGGCAACTTGTAGCATCCCGCATGGTGCTGGATGTGGAGGGTTATTGCCGGCAGCATGAAAAGGAGAGTAGAGAGGAAGAAGTGCGAGGCTGTTGGTGCTCCTGGAGGACCTTGTCCTTCTGGCTTTCCTGGTATGAACTGGGTTGTTCTCATCATCCGAGGAGCTCAGGATCTCGTTGTCACTGAGGGTAACTCTGGAACCTTACTTTGATCATTGCTTCCTGGCTCCAGTTCTGATCTCTCAGCCCACCACAGACCTATGAGACAGGCCTCCATGAGACATTGTTGTGGGCTCTGGGCCCCTAGGTGGACTCTTGGGGGCATTGTCATGGGCTCTGGGTCTTCTGCTAGACTCATACAGCACATTGCTGTGGGATCCAGGCCTTCAGCTGGATTCTTTGGGTCTTTTTTTTTTTTTTTTTTTTTTTTTGACC